>JAIUZE010013306.1:0-19866 GCA_022085475.1 Heliosperma pusillum
GTTTGTTAATTCATGACAACTTTGGATAGTTTAGTTTTTCTCTATATGGCGGGAGGACGAAGAAGAGGTAGTACTAGTAATGTAGGAAACAGAGGGCAGGAGGATGAGAATGAACGAGTGAATGACAGGAACGTGCCACCGCCACTGGTGGAGACTACTACTCGTAGAGTCCGCCTCGATCCGGATGAGGAAACAGGTGTATGGTAAGACTAGTTCACTTTTACTTTAACTGTTTAATCATAATTATGATTATTCAAAAATCATAATATTTATATATAATGTATGTATTTAACTATGATTATTAATTTCAGGTTCAGTGACGCAGATGTGGTTAAACTGATATCGGAGACCATAATCTGCGGGTACAAGGAGCATGCGCCATGTTGGAAAGAGGCGTCAAATAATTTGCGGTCGTCTTGGTGGAACTGGTTTGAGGTATAATTATTTAAAATATTATAATTATATCTATTTAAATTTGTTTTTCTCAATTTCTCTTTGTTATTGATTTTTTATTTTTTTATTTATTCACTTAATATTTTCCTAACTTTATGGTTTTAATGATGACAGCAAAAGGTTTCTTTCGATCCTCGCCATACAGATATGGTAAGGAAATCTTGGGAAGACGCCATGAAGACCCGTTTACGTCATATGATCTACCGAGCCTCGCAGAACGACGAGGAGCACAGGCCGAGTTGGATTCCTTTGGACTTGTTTAGAAAGCTTAAGAAGAGGCCTGTCGAAGATCCTGGTTTCGTTGTGAGATCTCAATCTGGCGCGGCTACTCGTAGATCGGGATGTGAAGAGAAGGGAAAGGCGTTGCCTACTCACATTATGGGTAGAAAAAACACCTTGAGAATCATGGACGAAATGGTAAATCTAAATCTTCTTTCATTTTTTATTTATTTATCTAATTATAATTTAATACTTATCTATATGTTATACTAACAAGTATTTAAATTGTAGGTCGATAAATCTTCAACTGGTATCCCAAATGCGGTGCAAGTCTTAGAGAAGACAAAGAAGCACCCGTTCCGTGGATGGTTATCAAAAAAACCAGCTCAACTCGATGTAAGTTATGCATTTTTTTGTTAAGTGATTTATGTTTAATTTGTCATTTATATATTTAATTACATTAACTACTTAATTTAAATGACAATTACTAATTCTGAACTTGTTTGTGATGCAGAATAAGATCATATCAAAGAAGTCTGAGCTTCAAACTCAAGGAGTCGAAAACATCGACGATAATGAGATCTATTATGAGCAGACTGGATTTGACGAGAAAGGAAGATGCTACGGATTGGGACCAGCGGCGAAGCATTTGTTTGACCATCATAGGCACCCTGTTGCTACCTCAAACCCGACTTAGGGCACCCCAAGTTTCGCTACTAAGCTGTCAAAGGAGAATGCTGCACTTAGACAAGAGCGCGACGAGCAGGCTAAAAGGATTGCAGCTATAGAAGAGTACTTGAGTCAGGTTGCAAGAAATTCTACTCAAAACTGCAGAACTGGAGGTCCTAACCAGGGTCGAGACGACTTTGATGATGATAGGGGCGATAATGCTAGGTCCAACCCATTCACCCCTTTCCCTCCTTTCCCTCCAATCACTCAACTGACTTGAGTGATTAGTTAACTATTTGGTACTTTGAACCTTTTATTTGTAAGACTTTAATTACTTTCATGATATAAAATCAAAACTTTGTTTGGTTTTGTGTTAAATTAGTAACTTTGTTGGACGCGTAACTGCTGGAAAACTTCTGTAATTTGCAGGTTTTTTGTCGTTTTAACTCGTATAAGGGGATGCAGGAAACAGGCGGATGCTGGAAAATACAGGCTTTATTGCGACGGAAATTCCGTCGCAAACATTGACTGACTTACAGCCAAGTCAAACACAAAGTCAATAATTGCGACGGAAAGTCAAACTGTTGCGACGGACATTCCGTCGCAAACGTTGATTTTATGTTTGACTTGTCAAACATTCAGTCAACTTTTGCGACGGAATGTTAACACTTTGCGACGGAAATTCCGTCGCAACAGTTGACTTTCTGTTTGACCCCAATTCAAATCAGTCAACTTTTGCGACGGCGACTCCGTCGCAAAGGCTTGACTATCCGTTGCAAATCTCTGCGACGGAATAATCCGTCGCAATTACTACTGTTTGCGACGAAAATAAGCGACGGACACTACCCGTCGCAAATCAGTCTTTAGCGACGGAAATTCCCTATCTAGCGACGGAATAATCCGTCGCAACTCGAACTTTATTTTTTAGTGTATACAAAAGAAATAAAATCCTCCCCATACTTAAATCAACAAGGGAAGGTAAAAAGAGAGGGTGGGCAGAGAATATTAAGCAATCAAATGATCTAAAAATCCCATCAAGGATCTCATTAATTTATCAAACGAGGAGGACCAATCCTCGACAAAGTGGTCACAAACAATACAAAGCAAGTGAGACCAACCACATAAACAAGGATGAAGGAGTACATTAGTGAAAAACTTGTGAGGAAAGAGTCGAATACCAAATATTTCAAAGGCACTCAAGTATTGGTCAATTGGTCTCAAATCCACAAGAGGAGTTAAAATCTCAAAATCACGCATAAGACCAACGGCAAAACTAACCCTCTTGAGACTCTCCTCACAATCCTCACCAATAATCATAGGCTCAAGCAAAGGGGTAAAAGAAATGAGGTTAAAGGAGTCGGTAATGAGCTTCTTCTCACTACTAAAGAAAACCTCAAATTTCTCAAGAATGGGTTCTTCAAGTAGAACAATCTCACAACCCCATTCCTCCTCAATGCCCAAACTCTCCTCACTCAAAGAGTCGCCACAAGACTCATACTTCTCTTTTCCTTCATCTATTTGCTCTTCACTAACTTCAAATGTAAGAGCATCATTTATTTTGACCAATTCCCTTTACAAGATCTCAAGATTCGCCTCAAAAGACACACCCTCATATTCGCATAAATCAAATTCCTCAAAGTTTTCGCTAAGAGGCCTATTCGGCTCATTCAACCACTCATCATCATTATCATCATCAAATCTCACACTCTCAAACTCGCAATCCTTAAATAAAGGTGTAGGTTGGAAGATAAGGGGTGGTGGGGAAATCTCCTCAAGCACAAGATCACCATCCCCATCCACATCAAGACTTTGATAATGCAAATTCACATACTCTTCTTCATGCACCTTTTCAACCACTTTTTCTATGACCTCTATGGAGCAAGCTTTGTGAACCATAGGTCCCTTCACAAAATTAGGAAGATTAAATTCAAGGGTTTCGTTCCCCACCCTAAAGGTTAGCCGCCCTCCCCTCACATCAATGAGGACTCCTCCGGTAGCCAAAAAGGGCCTACCGAGGATGATGGGAGTGCGGCTATCCTCCGGATATCTAGGACAACGAAATCCGTGGGAATCAAAAATTTACCAACTTTAACGGGTACGTCCTCAAGCACACCTAAAGCTTGCTTAACGGACCTATCCGCTAGTTGGAGAGTCATAGAAGTGTGGGTTAAATTACCAAGCCCAATTCTTTTAGCAATACTTAAAGGAATGACACTTATACTTGCACCGTTGTCACATAATGCCCTTGAAATCATGACTCCCCCTACAACACAAGGGATTGAGAAACTTCCGGGGTCCCCAAGCTTTTTTGGCATCTTGAAAGAGTTAGGATTAATGAGGAGAGCACTACACTCCTCCTCCATAATCATAACATCTTGGGTACCCAAAGTCCTCTTGTGAGTCAAAACGTCTTTAAGAAATTTTGAGTAAGTGGGCATGTTTAATATAACATCGGTGAAAGGTAAGGTCACTTCAAGTCCCTCAATCATTTTTCTAAATTGGGTGAACTTGAAGTTTTCCTTAGTTTTCAATGCTCTAGAGGGGTAGGGAACATCGGAAACAACAAGTGGAGAATTGGAAGATACCTTTGGAATAGGAGTTTTCTTGGTTACCTTAGCTCTTGCCATTGGTTGCACCTCTACTCCTTCATCATCGGCATCCTTGATCATCTCTTCCTCATAAGGCATAATTTCGACATACCCATCTTCTCCCTCTTTGGGTTGATCATCTTCACCCTTGCCATCATCTTTTAACTCCAAGGTAGGAGTCAAAATGGGCTCTTCGATATCTTCTCCTTCCTCAACATGCTCCTCATTTAGAATTTCGTCATTCATCATGTCCATGTAGGGGTTATCAAGCACAAGTCCACTCCTCAAAATCACCGCACATGCTTGGTGACTTGATGAAGCAACCTTGGAGCTTTTCCCTTGAGCAAGTAGACCTCCCGGAGGCCTTTGAGGATTGTTCAAAGCTTGAGAAGCTAACCTAGCTTCTAATTCCCTCACCTCTTTCTTGTGTGCATTGGTGACATTTTGCAAGGCCAAATTGTTTTGGATCTCCATGTTCTTGACTAGTTGCAAAACTTCACTCATGGATGGCTCATCCTCTTGGTGGGGTTGGTTTGTCAAAGGAAGGGCAAATGCATAGTCATTCCGACTACTTGAACCTTGATTGTTGTTTCTTTGGTTGTTAAAGTTTCCTTGTTGGTTGTTATTGAAATTTCCTTGTTGTCCTCTTGAACCTTGACCATTGAAATTTGGTCCTTGATTGTTGTTGAAATTTGACCCCTGGCCTTGGAAAGATTGATCGGGGACCCCTTGACTTGCTTGATTGTTTTGGTTGCCTTGGTAAAAATTACCTTGGCCTTGGTTGTTGAAGTTTTGCTTCCCTTGGCTTTGGTTCCAATTTCCTTGACCTTGATTCTAATTACCTTGGTTTTGAAAGTTACCTTGGTTATTGTAACCTTGATCATTGAAGTTTTGGTTTTGGAATTGGTTGGATCCTTGGCCTTGTTGTTGTGGGAAAATATCCGTATACTTCCCTTTAAATCATACAGGATTATAATGAAATTATGATTATATGATTAATAGTCATAAACGAAAATGCATAAAAACAAGAGATTAGAAATAACCTTTAGTCCTTGCTTAAAGGCCTAAGAACAATATCAAAATGATGATATCTCCTAATCGTAGCACCCAAGATAGAATGAGAAATGCCCTTTAATTTGCTAGAATATTTTTGTCAAAAGTTACTGTTAACTTTTAATTTTTTGTGATGTGAAAAATGATGGAGGCACAAGAGAGTGAATTAGGGTTTTAAGAAAAGAAAACTAAATTCCTCCACTCCTTACTCTTTCTCACGGCACCCATTAGGTTATATGGGGAGATATTTTCTCCTCTAATTAACCACTAATGGACCGAAAATTCCAGAGTGAATCTGGACTTTATTTCGGTTAAATTCGCTTTAATATATAATGTGTATTATTATTATAAATGTCATTTGTGTTGTCATGTATTAATATGTCCATACAACATTTTGTAGTCGATACATTAATACCGGTCTGACAACATCTAATATGACAATCGTATAATATATACGTTAATTATAATTATCCGTATAATTATAATTTTCTAATTCAATATAACATTTTATATTCAATTTACGAATTAACATTTTAATTCGCATAAGCTTACATTATATATATGCTGATTAAATACAACAGTTTATATTTAATTACAAATTACTTTTAATTCGTCTCAGCTTATATTATTTAATCGTTATTAAATAATCGTCTCATCATCACATTGACTAACCTTTTAGTCAAATACACTGACTAACCTTTTAGTCATATAATAGGGCATCAATATGATTATTTTCTCAAATAATCACATCTCTCAAACACATCCTTTAGGTGTGACTTTTAGGGACCAGTTGATCACCGCCATCTGTATGACAATAACGTCAAACTTATCTAGCAAGCCAACCGTTATTGATAAACGTTAATCAACTGATTATTATACAAAGTATACCCTGTGAACCTACAGAGATTTATTTATGTTATTGCACTAACTGTGGAGGACACTAGCTCCAACAATCTCCCACTTGTCCGTACAAGTGTATGTGCGATAACCGATTTTCATATCCATAATAAATTTCTCCCACTCAATGTAAACCAATTTGCAAAGTCCGTATTCACAAAGGTCGTAGTTTACAAGTGATCAGTATCAAGAGTAGTTTCCCCGACTAGAGAGTAACTTAACTGATAAACGAATCTTTATTCGAGCATGGCCATGCATTTCAGTTATAGCTCCTCGAGTGGCCCTGAGAAATAACGTACATAACCTGATAAAGGTTGGATATTTTCTTCAACTCGAATCTTGCAGATACAAGAGCAGTATGAAATGAACCAGTAAAAATCTACTTAGCCTCCTGTTACGGTCGACCACGAGAAAGAAACCAAAGTCACCCAAAAACTGCCTTAATCTCAAGAGACAGTCGATAGTCAAAAGAATCGACTCTAGGAACACTATGGACGTCCTATCCACGACCTGGCACCTAATGTTCTGAAACATTTAGGACTCCATAACGTTGTCACAAAAATGTCCTGCGAGGTATAATTATAACTCGCATATTGATCGATTAGTCAACTGTTTGACTTATGGCTCGTTGAACCCACCATCAATCGACTTCACAGAATAATTGCCAGAGTTATCAGCTCATGTAGGCGGTTACGGACCAAAACAAAATATAATGTAATTCAGTTCACTTTGTGGTGTTCAATGTTGTCAGTACAACCCACATGAAAAACAAAATATAAAACAATACGATGATTTTATAGATAGTTTTATGAAAAAGATACAGGTGTCTAATCCATATAAAACAACTAATACAACTCAGGAACACGTTTGATTCCCATGGAAATAACGTGCCCTTAATGCTTATCATATCTCAATGGTTTAGTGAGAGGATCTGCGACGTTATCATCCGTAGCAATCTTGTCTATCACTATCTCCCCTTGCTCCACGTAATCTCGGATCATGTGAGCCTTCCGTTGTACATGCCTAGACTTGTTGCTGGACTTAGGCTCCTTAGCCTAGAAGATGGCACCACTATTATCACAATAGATGGTGATCGGGTCATCCGAACTAGGAACTACAGTTAGTCCCTGTAAGAATTGACGCATCCATATAGCTTCCTTCGCAGCCTCGGAAGCAGCATAGTACTCGGACTCAGTCGTAGAATCTGCTATAACACTTTGTTTGGAGCTTTTCCAGCTGACCGCAGCGCCATTAAGAGTAAAAACGAATCCAGACTGAGATTTCGAGTCATCTCGATCCGTTTGGAAGCTAGCATCTGCGTAACCGATTGCGCATAGCTCAGTGTCTCCTCCATAAGTCAATACCCAATCCTTAGTCCTCCGTAGGTACTTAAGGATATTCTTAACAGCCATCCAGTATGTTTCACCTGGATTGCCTTGGTACCGACTCGTCATTCTCAATGCATATGCCACGTCTGGACGTATGCATATCATGGCATACATGATCGATCCTATAGCTGATGCATAAGGAACCCGACTCATGCGCTCGACCTCTTCCGATATCTTTGGTGCCTGAGCTTTACTCAACTGCATCCCAGAAATCATTGGAAGGTTCCCCTTCTTGGAGTTGGTCATGCTGGACCTCTCAAGAATCTTATCTATATAAGACTCCTGACTGAGGGATAACATCCGTCGTGATCTATCTCTGTAGATACGGATCCCCAAAGATCTTTGTGCCTCGCCCAGATCTTTCATCTGGAAATGGTTCTTTAACCAAACTTTTACCGAAGTTAAGAGAGGTATGTCATTCACAATCAAGAGTATGTCGTCAACATACAATATTAGGAAGACAATCTTGCTCCCACTCAACTTGATATATAAGCATGGTTCCTCGACCGATCGAGTAAATCCATTCTCTTTTATCACCTGGTCGAAACAATGATTCCAACTCCGAGAAGCCTGCTTAAGTCCATAGATGGAACGCTTAAGCTTGCATAACTTCTTAGGATTTTTAGGATCAATGAAACCTTCGGGTTGTACCATGTACAACTCCTCCTCCAAATAACCGTTTAAGAAGGCGGTTTTCACATCCATTTGCCAAATTTCATAGTCATGAAAAGCGGCAATCGCTAAGATTATCCGAATGGAACGCAGCATAACTACGGGTGCAAAAATTTCATCATAGTGCAATCCTTGCACTTGAGTGAAACCCTTTGCCACTAGTCGTGCCTTGTATGTATCTGGTTGTCCTTCTACAGAATGCTTTATTTTATAAAGCCATTTGCACTGAAGAGGCCGAACCTTATCAGGTAAGTCAACCAGATCCCATACGTCATTCTCATACATAGAGTCCATCTCGGATTGCATGGCATCAAGCCATAGCTTAGAGTCGGAACAGGTCATGGCACCTTTATAGGTAGCGGGTTCGTTACTCTCTAGGAGTAAAACGTCATCTCTCTCATTCTCCTCGACCATACCAATGTATCTGTCTGGAGGAATAGAGTGTCTACCCGACCTCCTAGGTTCCAAAGGAATATTAACCGCAGCCGATGATGAAGAGGAACAATTTCCTACATTCGGTGCCCCTTTTTTTTTCCCGAGTTGTTGGTGCTTAAAATCCTCGAAGATCGAAGGTTCCATTACTTGTCTATTCTCGAGAAGAAACTCTTTCTCTAAGAACGTGCACTAGCCGCAACAAAAAACTCGATGTCAGTAGGCGAGTAAAGTAATATAATGAGCCAAACATCCCTTTTGGGATAACCAATTAAAGTATGTCTTGACCGATGTGAGCCGAGCTTATCGTCAGGTCTCCATTGACTATAAGCCTCGCCGCCCAAACACGAATAAAGGACAAGTTAGGGAAAGTTCACTTCCATAATTCATAGGAGTCTTTCTACAGCTTTAGACGACTTCGGTTAAGGTATTCGAGCAGCTGACAAAAAGAGCATAACCCCACAATGAATCAGGTACAACCGTGTGACTCATCATGGATCGAACCATATCAAGTAATGTTCGATTTCTCCGTTCGGACACACCATTCAATTGTGGTGTTCCAGGTGGAGTTAACTGTAGTACTACACCACAGTCTTTGAGGTGTTGATCAAACTCATTCGAAAGATATTCGCCACCACGATCTGAACGTAGTGCTTTAATCTTTCTATCCACTTGGTTTTCAACCTTATTCTGCAATTCCTTGAACTTGTCAAAGGACTCACTTTTATGCTTCATTAAGTAGACATATCTAGACCTGGCAAACGGGTCAACCGGGTCGGGTTCGGGTCGGGCCAGTTCAGGTCAGGTCAGTTCGGGTCTTTCGTTGGTTTCGGGTTAATTCGGGTCGGGTCAGATCATTTCGGGTTTCGGGTTTGTTTCGGGTTAGTTGTCGGGTCCGTTTCAGGTCAACCGGGTCGGGTTATTTCGGGTCGGGTCGAGTCATTTTCGGGTCAATGAATAAAAGACAAAAGGCCATTTTAAGTCTTTTCGGTTCAATTAAAGTTATGTTTTGTCGGGTCATTTTCGGGTTGAGTGGTTTTGGATCGGGTTATTTTCGGGTCGGGTCAGTTACGGGTCAAGAAAGATCGGGTCATGTTCGGGTCGGGTCGGGTCCAATCGGGTTTCGGGTCACATTCGGGTGTTGTAGTTCGGGTCAATTTCGGGTCACGGGTCGGGTTGCTTTTGCCAGGTCTAGACATATCCATATCTACTCAAATCGTCCGTGAAAGTGATAAAATATCTATAGCCATCTCTAGCGTTGATTGACATAGGTCCACACACATCAGTATGTATGAGTCCTAATAGGTCAGCAGCGCGCATTCCAACACCTTTGAAGGAAATTCGAGTCATTTTGCCTATGAGACATGATTCACACGTGCCAAAAGATTCATAGTCAAATGGGGAGATAGTCCCATTGTCAATGAGCTTCTTCACGCGTTTTTCATTTATGTGTCCCATACGGCAATGCCATAGATAGGTTTGATCTTTGTCACCAACCTTTGCTTTCTTACTACTCACATGCATTATATCTGTGGTTTGATCTAAAACATAAATCCCATTCATGGAAACTGCTTTACCATAAATCATTTCGTTTAAAGAGAAAATACAACTATTATCCTTTATTACAAACGAAAAACCGTCCTTATCAAGTACGGAAACAGAAATAATGTTTTTAGATAAACTGGGTACATAGTAACAGTTATTCAGAAATAACTCAAATCCACTCGGGAGTTGGATTACATATGTTCCCACTGAAACGACAGCTACTCTTGCTCCATTCCCCACTCGCAGGTCCACATCACCCCTTGCGAGAGTTGTGATGTTTCTTAGGTCCTGCAAATGATTGCACAGATGAGAACCACAACCAGTATCTAATACCCAAGTTCCGAAACTTGCATGGTTAATCTCAATCATATGAATAAAAGAAGAAGACATACCAACAGGAGAGACGCGGCCTGCTTTTATGTCCTCACGGTACACGGGGCAGTTCCTCCTCCAATGCCCAAGCTTGTGGCAATGGTGGCACTCCACGTTACCTTCATCGCTCTTTGTCTTGCCTTGTGAGCTACCGCTAGTCTCACCAGGCCCACTCTTGCCTTGCCCTGTCTTTTTGAATTTCGGCTTCCCTACAGCTAGGTTGGCCTTAGCCTTGCCCTTACCTTTGCCCTTGTTAGCAATCATGAGAACGTCCTATTTCAGACTCCCACTCAATTTCAGATCACTCTCTGTCTGTACGAGGAGTGAGTGGAGCAGATGAAGACTCTTCTTCATATCATTCATATAGTAATTTGCCCTGAAAAGGGCAAAACCATCATGAAGTGAATGAAGAACGCGGTCTATGACGATCTTCTCATCGATTTTGCAACCAAGTGCCTCCAGTTTCTCGACATTCTCAATCATATCAAGAATGTGTGGGCTAATCGCTTGGCCTTCTGGAGTTTCGCCTCAAATAAGCAACAGGTATGCTCATAGCTAACAATCCTCGGAGCTTTCGAGAACTCGTTAGAGAGCGTGGTGAAAATCTTATTCGCACCATGGGCAATGAATCGCCTTTGCAAATTTGATTCCATTGAAAAGATGAGTACGTTCTTTATCGCACCCGCCTCCATCATGAAATCACTATAAACAAGTGATTCATTAGCTCCTGTATTGGGGCCTGGGTTGGGCGGTAGTGGCTCAGTCAAGTACTTGAGCTTACCGTCAGCAATGGCAGCATTCCGTAATGCCGCCTCCCAGTCCGCAAAGTTGGACCCGTTATTCTTCAGTCGTGTTGACTGATTCATAGTGTCCATGAACATCTTAAGCCATGACTCACGTCCTAGCGTGGCACTTGGCATTGAGTCATCAGTATGGCCAGCCAATTTGTTATTTAGCAGTTATATCTTGTGTGATTTTTATCCGTATACAACCCTTTAAATCGACAGGATTATAATGAAATTTAACTTATATGATTAATAGTCATAAACAAAATTGCATAAGACGAAGGGATTAAGAAATAACCTTTAGTCCTTGCGATAAAGGCCTAAGAACAAATACCAAAATAGGTATTCTCCTAATCAAAACACCCTAGATGGAACAAGATATGCCTTGAGATTGCTAGAACTCTTGAGAAACCGTTTTCTCTCTTTTGTGAATTATGTGATGGTGGAGGCTCAACTTGTGATTAGGGTTGATCAAGAAACTCTAAAATAGGGAAACCAATTCCTTTATATAGTCCCCTATCACAAGGTATCCTAGTGTAATTAGGAAAGATATTTTCTTTCCTAAAAACCCTCCATATGGCCGAAATTTTAGAGTATTATAATACTTTATTTTCGGTTCATATTTAGCTATTAATATATTGCAATTAATATCCGTATATTATTAATTATAAATATCCGTATATTTACAATTTTACTAATTCAACATATCAGTTTATATTTAATTTAGCTTGCAATATATATGACAATTAAATATAACCTTTTATATTTAATCGCGAATTACTGTTAATTCGGCTAAACAACATTATTTAATCTGTATTAAATAATTTTTTATCATCACATTGACTAACCGTTTAGTCAAAAACACTGACTAACCTTTTAGTCATATTATAAGGCATCAATATAATTATTTTCTCAAATAATCATATCTCTCGAACACATCCAATAGGTGTGACTTTTAGGGACCAGTTGATTACCGCCATCAGTATGACAATAACGTCAAACTTATCTAGCAAGCCAACCGTTATTGATAAACGTTAATCAACTGATTATTATACGAAGTATACCCTGTGAACCTACAGAGATTTATTTATGTTATTGCACTAACTGTGGAGGACACTGGCTCCAACAATCTCCCACTTGTCCGTACAAGTGTATGTGCGATAACCGATTCTCATATCCTATATAAATTTCTCCCACTCAATGTAAACCAATTTGCAAAGTCCGTATTTACAAAGGTCGTAGTTTACAAGTGATCTGTATCAAGAGTGGTTTTCCCGACTAGAGAGTAACTCAACTGATAAACGAATCTGTATTCGAGCATGGCCATGCATTTCAGTTACAGCTCCTCGAGTGGCCCTGAGAAATATCATATCCTGATAAAGGTTGGATATTTTCTTCAACTCGAATCTTGCAGACACAAGCGCAGTATGAAATGACCCAGTGAAAATCTACTTAGCCTCCTGTTACGGTCGACCATGAGAAAGAAACCAAAGTCACCCAAAAACTGCCTTTATCTCAAGAGACAGTCGATAGTCAAAAGAATCGACTCTAGGAACACTATGGATGTCCTATCCACGACCTGGCACCTAATGTTCCGAAACATTTAGGACTCCATAACGTCGTCACAAAATGTCCTGCGCAGTATCATTATAACTCGCATCTGTGATCGATCAGTCAACAGTTTGACTTATGGCTCGTTGAACCCACCATCAATCGACGTCACAAAATAATTGCCAGAGTTATCAGCTCATGTAGGCAATTACAGACCAAAACAAAATATAATGTAATTCAGTTCACTTTGTGGTGTTCAATGTTGTCCGTACAACCCACATGAAAACAAAATATAAACAAAACGATGATTTTATAGATAGTTTTTATGAAAAGATACAGGTGTCTAATCCATAAAAAACAACTAATACAACTCAGGAACACGTTTGATTCCCATGGAAATAACGTGCCCTTCATGTTTATCATATCTCAATGGTTTAGTGAGAGGATCTGCGACGTTGTCATCCGTAGCAATCTTGTCTATCACTATCTCCCTTTGCTCCACATAATCTCGGATCATGTGAGCCTTCCGTTGTACATGCCTAGACTTGTTGCTGGACTTGGGCTCCTTAGCCTGGAAGATGGCACCACTATTATCACAATAGATGGTGATCGGGTCATCCGAACTAGGAACTACAGTTAGTCCTTGTAAGAACTGACGCATCCATATAGCTTCCTTCGCAGCCTCTGAAGCAGCATAGTACTCGGATTCAGTCGTAGAATCTGCTATAACAGTTTGTTTGGAGCTTTTCCAGCTGACCGCAGCGCCATTAAGAGTAAAAACGAATCCAGACTGAGATTTCGAGTCATCTCGATCCGTTTGGAAGCTGGCATCTGCGTAACCGATTGCGCATAGCTCAGTGTCGCCTCCATAAGTCAATACCCAATCCTTAGTCCTCCGTAGGTACTTAAGGATATTCTTAACAGCCATCCAGTGTGTTTCACCTGGATTGCCTTGGTATCGACTTGTCATACTCAATGCATATGCCACGTCTGGACGTGTGCATATCATGGCATACATGATCGATCCTATAGCTGATGCATAAGGAACCGACTCATGCGCTCGACCTCTTCCGATGTCTTTGGTGCCTGAGCTTTACTCAACTGCATCCCAGAAACCATTGGAAGGTTCCCCTTCTTGGAGTTGGTCATGCTGAACCTCTCAAGAATCTTATCTATATAAGACTCCTGACTGAGGGATAACATCGTCGTGATCTATCTCTGTAGATACGGATCCCCAAAATTCTTTGTGCTTCACCCAGATCTTTCATCTGGAAATGGTTCTTTAACCAAACTTTTACCGAAGTTAAGAGAGGTATGTCATTCCCAATCAAGAGTATGTCATCAACATACAATATTAGGAAGACAATCTTGCTCCCACTCGACTTGATATATAAGCATGGTTCCTCGACCGATCGAGTAAATCCATTCTCTTTTATCACCTGGTCGAAACGATGATTCCAACTCCGAGAGGCCTGCTTAAGTCCATAGATGGAACGCTTAAGCTTGCAAACCTTCTTAGGATGTTTAGGATCAATGAAACCTTCGGGTTGTACCATGTACAACTCCTCCTCCAAATAACCGTTTAAGAAGGCGGTTTTCACGTCCATATGCCAAATTTCATAGTCATGAAAAGCGGCAATCGCTAAGATTATCCGAATGGAACGCAGCATGACTACGGGTGCAAAGATTTCATCATAATGCAATCCGTGCACTTGAGTGAAACCTTTTGCCACTAGTCGTGCCTTGTAGGTATCTGGTTGTCCTTCTACAGAATGCTTTATTTTGTAAAGCCATTTGCACTGAAGAGGCCGAACCTTATCAGGTAAGTCAACCAGATCCCATACGTCATTCTCATACATAGAGTCCATCTCGGATTGCATGGCATCAAGCCATAGCTTAGAGTCGGAACAGGTCATGGCACCTTTATAGGTAGCGGGTTCGTTACTCTCTAGGAGTAAAACGTCATCACTCTCATTCTCCTCGACCATACCAATGTATCTGTCTGGAGGAATAGAGTGTCTACCCGACCTCCTAGGTTCCAAAGGAATATTAACCGCAGCTGATGATGAAGGAACAGTTTCCTCCATTGGTTGCTCGGTTGTTGGTTCTTGAATCTCCGACAGTTCGAAGGTTCCATTACTTGTCCTATTCTCGAGAAATTCTTTCTCTAAGAACGTCGCACTAGCCGCAACAAAAACTCGATGTTCGGTAGGCGAGTAAAAGTAATGACCAAACATCCCTTTTGGATAACCAATAAAGTATGTCTTGACCGATCGTGGGCCGAGCTTATCGTCAGGTCTCCACTTGACATAAGCCTCGCAGCCCCAAACCCGAATAAAGGACAAGTTAGGGACCGTTCCCTTCCATAATTAATATGGAGTCTTGTCTACAGCTTTAGACGGACTTCGGTTAAGTATTAAAGCAGCTGACAAAAGAGCATAACCCCACAATGAGTCAGGTACAACCGTGTGACTCATCATGGATCGAACCATATCAAGCAATGTTCGATTTCTCCGTTCGGACACACCATTCAATTGTGGTGTTTCAGGTGGAGTTAACTGTAGTACTACACCACAGTCTTTAAGGGTCGAAAACTCCTTCGAAAGATATTCGCCACCACGTCTGAACGTAGAGTGCTTTAATCTTTTATCCGCTGGTTTTCAACCTTATTTGGAATTACTTGAACTTGTCAAAGGACTCAACTGTGATGCTTCATCAAGTAGGAAATAACCCATATCTACTCAAAATGTCGTGAAAGTGATAACTGATAAAATATCTAAGCCATCTCTAGACGTCTGATTGACATAGGTCACACACATCAGTATGTATGAGTCCTAAAGGAGGTCAGCAGCGCGCATTCCAACACATTTGAAGGAAATTCGATTCATTTTGCCTATGAGACATGATTCACACGTGCCAAAAGATTCATAGTCAAATGGGGAGATAGTCCCATTATCAATGAGCTTCTTCACGCGTTTTTCATTTATGTGTTCCATACGGCAATGCCATAAATAGGTTTGATCTTTGTCACCAACCTTTGCTTTCTTACTACTCACATGCAATATATCTGTGGTTTGATCTAAAACATAAATCTCATTCATGGAAACTGCTTTACCATAAATCATTTCGTTTAAAGAGAAAATACATCTATTATCCTTTATTACAAACGAAAAGCCGTCTTTATGAAGTACGGATACTGAAATAATGTTTTTAGATAAACTGGGTACATAGTAACAGTTATTCCGAAATAACTCAAATCCATCGGAGTCTGTATTACATATTTCCCACTGAAAAGACAGCTATCTTGCTCCATTCCCCAATCGAAGGTCCACATCACCCCTTGCGAGGAGTTGTGAGGTTTCTTAGGACCCTGCAAATGATTACACAGATGAGAACCACAACCAGTATCTAATACCCAAGTTCCGAAACTTGCATGGTTAATCTCAATCATATGAATAAAAGAAGAAGACAGACCAACAGGAGAGACGCGGCCTGCTTTTATGTCCTCACGGTACACGGGGCAGTTCCTCCTCCAATGCCCAAGCTTGTGGCAATGGTGGCACTCCACGGTACCTTCATCGCTCTTTGTCTTGCCTTGTAAGCTACCGCTAGTCTCACCAGGCCCACTCTTGCCTTGCCCTGGCTTTTTGAATTTCGGCTTCCCTACTGCTAGGTTGGCCTTAGCCTTGCCCTTACCTTTGCCCTTGTTTGCAACCATGAGAACGTCCTGTTTCAGGCTCCCACTCAATTTCAGATCACCTCGTCTGTATGAGAATGTGAGTGGAGCTGATGTAGATCTTCTTTTCATATCATTCATATAGCTAATTTGCCCTGAAAAGGGCAAAACCATCATGAAGTGAATGAAGACCGCGGTCAATGACGATCTTCTCATCGATTTTGCAACCAAGTGCCTCCAGTTTCTCGACATTCTCAATCATATCAAGAATGTGTGGGCTAACCGCTTGGCCCTTCTGGAGTTTCGCCTCAAAGAAGTGACAGGTATGCTCATAGCTAACGATCCTCGGAGCTTTCGAGAACTCGTTAGAGAGCGTGGTGAAAATCTTGTTTGCACCTTGGGCAATGAATCGTCTTTGCAAATTGGATTCCATTGAAAATATGAGTACGTTCTTTATCGCACCCGCCTCCATTACGAAATCACTATAAGCAAATGATTCATTGGCTCCTGCATTGGGGCCTGGGTTAGTCGGTAGTGGCTCAGTCAAGTACTTGAGCTTTCCGTCAGCAATGGCAGCATTCCGTAATGCCGCCTCCCAGTCCGTAAAGTTGTACCCGTTATTCTTCAGTCGCGTTGACTGATTCATACTGTCCATGAAAATCTTAAGCCAGGACTCACGTCCGAGCGTGGCACTTGGCATTGGGTCATCAGTATGGCCAGCCATTTGTTATTAGCAGTTATATCTGTATATAACGAATTCAAAAACTGTGAAAAAGAAAATAAATATGATAAGTATTCATCGTTTTAAATTTAAGTCTAATGCAAAAAACTGTTTAATGCGATGACTCGTGATTTATTCAATGTACCTCCCTCAAAGAATTATATAAATGATCCCCAGACTCAATTTCTGTAAATTGATAAGCCAACCTCTTGGCTAATTCTACTTTTATAATTCTTGGTCGATAAATTTCTGTAAATTCTATCTTTAGTCCATCATAATCACGAGATATTACTCGTACTATAATGTTGAGATAAAAATAGGTCAACACTCACTACTTACCCAACGTAGAAGGGGTCATATTATGACTTCCGATGAAGAGATGGTTCATAGTAGTTTTCCCTATAAAGACTAGTCTCAATTTTAGTTATAGTGGAAGGTCCCATCATCTTAACTTTAATTCATTTTAAGTGAACGATGGCTGTTATAGTGTCAAAGGCAATTCTTTGTTCTCCATTCAAATTGGATATTGTTACAAGGTCGTCCTCTGTGACTAAGATGCTTAACTCATCTTCAATTTCTTTGCAGAGGGCAGTATCTTCAAAAGCGTTTAGGTCAAAATCAACAAATTTATAGTCAGCAATGTTTTTCCCCATAGACTCTAATGTAGAAGTTAATATTTTCAGCACTCTATATCTAATCTGGTCCTTTGAAAATGCTTTGGTATATTCAAAGTCCTCTGACATGGATTTTTCATATTTTGCCCACAATTCTTTAGGATTTTTAGGGTCACAGTAAACGAGGATTGTCGCAAATAATTGTCTTAAGCTATGAGGCATCTGATATATAGAGGCTTCTTCTAAGCCTAAGTCTAAACTATTTTCAGAATCTAGCAAGCCATGTAACAAAGCAGCTTCCCGGTAGGAAATTGCATGGGTGCCATTAACAAAAAGCAAGTCATGAAAACATGTTGCAGTGCCAATGTGATTTAACAAAATGCGAAGATAGTATCTTTCTCCTTCAGTGGGGTTGGCTGTAACGACACGACCAATTACATCTTTTGCTCTTCGTGGGTACCAAAATCGATTTTTGGGATTCCATACAAACTCTTCAGGAAAATGTTTATATAATAGATGTTTAGGGTTCATCCTTGTTTTATTCATATAAAAATATTGAGTTAACATTGTTTCTTTTTTGAAATCGTTATCGACAATCTTATGTAAGTCAACATGTTCTCTAAATGTCACAAGTTGTTGATTTTCTAAATGTAGTTGTAAGCTTTGTACAGATGGATAAATTTCATTTAGAGGGAATTTATATATTCTCCACATTGCTTCTGGCGGAGATATCCAGCTGCCTGATTGGAATTGGGAAATTTCGTCTATGTCTGTTAACACATCAATCGAAGAAACGTTGAAAGACACACGATCGTGGCCTTTATATATGTACTTGTATAAATACTTTACTGCTTTTATAGTGGAACAAACTTCAACATTAATATGACAGTCAAATTTGGCAATCAAGTATGGATTATATGGTATAACCCACCTATTATCTAAGACGCAACGTCTTACAGTTACTTCTTTGCCATCATTTCTTCTTCTGTATATTGGATATGAATTTTTTCCATGCGTTGTAGTCATGTAAAACGATTTTGGATATTTATTTTTACATTTACCATCGCTAGACATACAAACGTTTGTAGGTTTAAGTCTTCCGCATGCATGGACCATGCATCATGTGTTTCACAACAGCAGCATATAAATGTGGGTTAGTATCTTTATCAGGAAGTTCAGCACACACAAAGTTGTCGTAAGTTTCAGGGGAATTTAGTTTATGTGATGGTTCGAGGATCAAAAGCAAATGAACATGAGGAAGGCCCCTTTTTTGAAATTCAACGACATAAGTATATGCTAATATGGGGCCGAAAATTTGTCTTTTAAATAAATCTGTTTTTAGTTCTTCTAGTTTTGCTTTAAAGATGCGTGCAACTAAATCAGGGCGATTCTGAACCTCGTCGTTATATCTTAACTCTTGCAAAATTTCAGGCCAGCTTTGTGACACCCTCAAATTTGCGGAAAGATAAACAAGTAATTTAAATAAATAAAAGATGAGAATACGTTTCTAATAGGTTCACTTTAGTGAAAATCGGTAAATTTTAAAACTGAAACCTATCATTAAATATATTCATCATAACGAAGGTGTCTTAAAGAAAAAGGTTCATAACAAAAAGGAAATAATATTATACATAAAAAATATCTGAAACGGGAGATATATCTCCTGTATAAATACAGAAATAAAAGAGTGTATAATAATATACAATCCTAAGAACCGAATATAGATCCAAGGTAATACTTCGCTCGCTAGCTCGTCAATGTACCCAAGTATGCATCACAAACCTGCCAACCGCATTAAATATAAACACGGAAGCCACAGTCAGTGGGGAGTAACTCCGAGTTCTCCCAGCCACGAAATGTCGAGTTTAATAAAACATGAATAACATAAAAGAGATGTATATGGAAAATACAAAAACCTTAACATATACGATATGCCTTTCATGTTATGAAACAATTAACTAACATATAACCTATCATATGAAAGCTATCATGTGAATCTGTTAACAATCTATAACACGAGGTAGGGAAGCTGGTATGCTGGCTCAGAGGTTACATTTAAAACATGGCCCTGATACACTCAAACCCTAATCATACTAACTATCATGTGAATCAGTTAACAACCGTTAATCCAAACTCTATCAACCTTAGCCAGCTTGCATCTCACCTTCTAAGATTCATAGAATCATACAAACATGAAAGACCAATACTTCTACAAACACGCATAAGTTCTT
>JAIUZE010013307.1:0-16502 GCA_022085475.1 Heliosperma pusillum
TGGTATATTATACTTGGTCGGAAGAACTTTGAATTTTGTAAAATATTAGTGATTGTTAGAATGAATTTGTGATTTGAGGAAAATGGTGTAGATCTAAATTCACCCTATATTGATATTGGTTGTATCTCTAAGGAAAGGTAGTAAGATAAGTTTGATGATTTTAATGCTTGATGCTTGTCATGACTAATGTGGGGATAGTTCATGATATTTGATGGTGTAAGGTTGAATGAGTTGGCTAAGACTTCTTAACCCATTAGCGATTTAATCTTTTGAATTTAGGAGTTTGAATGATGCCTTGAGTTGTAAAATGCTTTTGAGATTAAGTGACGTCTTGTGGTTTCCTATTGTGTGTTTGTGAGTGTAGGCTTGGTGGAAAAGCATTTGGCTATAGTTCTTGGATTTAAAGATATGATCTTATCTTGTGGTATCGGAGACTCGTTTGAACTAGTAAGGTTTCGGTAAGATTGAACCATATTACTTGAGGATTATAGATATGAGCGAAATTTGATGATGTGAGTTATGATAAAAATACCTTGGGACGTTAATGATGATGTTTGACTTGAGGTTGTACTTTGATATTAATGAACTCGTGGGCTATATGAGTTGAAAGTGACCGATTATAAGGGAGTCTTTGTTAGTCTTTCAGTAAAAGAAACCTTTGAGGTTGTGTTGAATATTTGAGCTAAAGGAATGTTACTATGTTTGAGTTTCAATTCCGCAATTGGGAATTCGTGTTATATGAAAGGGTGGATGAATTGGGTTTTAATCGATTTGTTAAATCTAGGTGTACCTTACTTTGATGATTGTGGTACGATGGTCCCTTGTAAGAGACCTTTGTTTAGGATGAGTTGCTTTACTATCACCCTAAGTCAAAAAGGAGAAATTTTGTGGATTAAACATTAAACCTTAAACCTTTACTCGTGCCATTGTCCCTTTTCATTTCCATTCTTGAATGTTTTTGTCAAGATTGATCTTTAAGAAATCGCATGCTCGTATCTTCTTTCTTACTTGGATAGCTTCATAACTCTACCATTTGCTTTGTCTCTTTCTTGACCTCGTTATTTTCAGCGCTCCTCTCTTGTAATCTCATGCCTTATTTATTCTCGTGTTGTCCTTGAGATTCCTTGTCATTTCCTATCTCATTGCTCCTTCATCTTTTCTCTAATGGAATGGATATTCCGTTTGTAAGGCTCAGAGAATAAGTGTAATGTATTTTGGAATTCTGTAGCTAGAATATGTGTCTTTGGATTGAGCAAATTTAATGTTGTCTTTAATCATGGAAAATAGGACTTAAGTTGTAGGATGAATCCTAATAGTGATAATGTATCTTCTCCTAGTAGTTTTGGATTTGGAGCTTGGTACTCTAGTGTTATTTTGAGAATTTAGTTAATCATGATAATAGTTCGTTGTTGTTGGGTACTATAACGGTTGCTTGGTATGTCATTTGGGAATTAGATGTCTCTAATTGGTGAATTCTAAAAGAGACTTTGCTTTAGGGAAATTGAGCCGGTACCCAAAGTTTGAGGAGTATTGTCATAAATGAAAATCGATTCTTTTTTAGTTTTAGATGGATTAGATGATTTGAATGGTTGTCTGATTGCCAAGTGATTGATCATTTGTGGTTTGGAATTAGTAATTCTCTTTTATTCTTAAGGAATCATAGTTTGAGATTGAGAAATGTTCGTTGCAAGCTTTGGATAGTGAGTGCTCAGTTGTTATGGAATATAGACATAGAATGGTGAACCCATTCATCTTGAGGATTAGTAACCACCATAGTTTGCTAATGTGACTATTTGTATTTGAGGCTTCGAGCATAGTAGTGATCAAATTAAGGATGTTAAGGCGTATTAAAGAATCATTATAACCGATAATGGATTGTGGATTTTCCCTTGTCGTGAGACTTGGAATGAGGCTAGTTGGATCTTAGATAATTATGTTTTGTTGCGTATATTGTGTTTTAACTTTTGAGGATGTGAAGTCCATCGTAAATTTAGGATAATGAGTTTAGGAATAACTTGGATCAGAGGATTTTATGGTAAGGACCGTTCACTTTGTGGTTGTTAGTAGATATGGTCCCCTAAGATGAGATTTCTTTGGTTAGTGGTTTCAGATAGAGTATGATGAATCTAAGGATTTTATAGTACGTTAAAGGACCTCTCCTGCAGATTACAATCTATGGACCCTAGTCGATGCTAATTAGGTTTGAATGGTTAGGTTGATGACTTGAGGTCTCGTCGTTATGAAGGATTTCAGTAGAAATATAATGATTGAAAATGTTGAGGTGTAACTTGGGTAAATTACATCCTCTTGAGGATTAGAGTATTAGTAGAGTTAGTACTATCGAATTCTTGTAAATCTTCCTGCCGATTTTATTGTCATCTTCCTATTCCTAGGAGTTCGATTTGTTTTGTTTTTGCGTGTTTTGTATACATTTTCATACACTGAATTGTGTTTGTGATGCTCGAGTCGCTCTATGTACGTGTAATGTGTTCTTATTTTGATTTTATCTTTGAGAAAACCTTCGAATTTCCATATTGTATTTCTAAATTAACTTTTCAAAGAAGCCCAAAGATGTATTTTGTACCTTGTTTTTGGAGAAAATAGATTTCTGTGGCTTTTATATTTGGATTTTGCGTTTGGTTGGATGTTTGGACTTATTATTGGAGACGTCTGGTGACTAATCCTGCACTTACTAACGCTTGTTTGATTTTCGATTTCACTATTTCGACAATGATTTGATTTGGATAACTAGAATACTCGTTCGCGACGGGAACTCTTGTAATTCGTAAATAAAGTTTCGCACTTACGAAAAATTTCCTTAAACCGTTTCGAGAAAAACATCATTTCATAAATGTTTTCCCTTGTAAAAGCTTTCGTGTTGATTTTGTAAACCGACTCTCGTCTTTGATACTTTTGTTTTCTACTCTCAAGTTTCGGGGACGAAACTTTTTAAAAGGTGGGTGATTGTAACACTCACAAATGTACCCTATTTTTATAGTAAAAATGGTTATTCCGAGAGTCTGGCCAGGTTTAGACTAGGAACCGTATTATTATCGTCGTCCTACCAGGAGGAAATTAGTCCACATATACGAAATGTGATCGTGTATGCGTTTCTCGTGGATGCCTGTTAATCATACTTGCTATGTACACGGTACTAGTGCGTTTCATTTACCGTGAGAGAGGTCGTCAATGTATTGTTATGTGTGGATGGGTGATTACATGATTGATTATTCATGATCATACCATGACTTGGCATGGTTTGTTTGTCGAGTCTCAATCTTATCAAACTTATACCGCTAACGGTGAGATGCAAGCCCTAGTGAGCGTATTCGGTTGCCTAAGAGTGTCTTCCCCGAGTCTTTGTATAACATGATGGATTCGGATTTGTATTCCGTATGCTCTTATCATTATATATTGAATTGCCTATCTATCCTTACCGTAATTCACATGTATATCTATATATGCATGCTTCCATTTTGTATTTCCTTTTATGTACGTTTAATGTGATATGGCTGGGAGAACCCGGAGTTACTCCCCACTGACTGTGGCGTTCATGTTTTTCATGGATGAACAGGTTGCTTGATTTGGATGGCTTTTTGCTTATGCTATTTTGGGTTCGGGTGTGAGCTAGCGGGCGTTGTCCCTGGAAGATTCACCTCTAGTCGTTAATTAGCTAGTTTGCTAATCACTTTGACATTGTTAACCTTTTGAGAGACTACGTCTCTTATCTTATAGTATTTTGTATTCGGTTTGTAATTTGACACTCCTCGTATACTTATCTTGCATGTATAAAGGTTTTTAAAATACCGTATTTCCGCATATTAAACCACATGCTTGTATGTTTTATTTCCGCATTCTCGAGGGTTGTCACATCCTTCCCATTCTCCTCCTCATCAGCAGGACGAGATCGAGTAGTGTTACCTATGAACCGGTTTATAAACCCACCTTCCATAAGTAAAAGATATACAAAGGAAATTGTTAGGTAGTTCAATATATAAAAACCGTGTGTAAACTTTTTGAATTACAATGCAAAGTTTCAAATTTGATTGTATTTTGACTAAATTCATACATTTGTACAAATCGATTATTATCACTAATTTAGAATTACAACTAGTGACCCTCACTATCACTATCACTACAAATCAACAAAGTTTCATCATCTGAAAAAAGCATTCCGACTTCTTCCTGATCTTTCTCATTTTGCACTTCTTGACTTTCTTCATCTTCATCATCTTTTTCCTTTTCTTCTCCGATGTCCTTGTCATAATCCCCTTCACCCCTTTAAACAACCACTTCATATTCATCCTCACTCTGTGTCTCTTCCACCAAAATTGGTGAAACTGACTGACTACTGACAACCACATCTTCTTGGAAGACAATTTCTTTAACATGAGCATCAACATGCGATCTTGAATTGATTTTAAAAAATGCGGACCATTGATTATCTTTTTTAGTGGTTGGATAAGGAGCATAACACACTTGATCGATTTGAAAAGCTGCCACGAATGGGTTATGTCCACGAAGTTTCTTGTTTAAGTTTACATCGACAAGTCCGTATACCTTATGGATACTAAATCCTTGTGTGGAATTATCAAACCAATCACATTTAAACAATATGGCCTTATAAATTCTGTGCTCGGTATAATAAGAAAGCTCAACTACTTCATTAAGGGTTCCATAGTAGTCCAACCCTTCAGTAGAACTCACACAAACCCCATTTCTTATAGTAGCTTTCGGAACATCAACCCCCTCTTTAAAAGCACGAAATTTATAGCCATTGATAGAATATCTTCTCCAGGTCCTCACGCAGTTACTTGGACCCCCTGCTAGAGCTCTTATTAAAGGATCCTTCAATCTATAAGCCTATATATCATTAAAACAATATATTAATTATATTAAGATGTTATCTTCTCAATATTAGTTAATAAGAACTTTAAATGTGATCTTACTTCATTTCCTAACCATTTCGAAAAACTTTTGTCATGTTTGCTCCAAACATCATCATAAGACGTGACATCAGGATATGTGAGTTTGATGTACGTCTCAAATTCCCTATAAGACGTGACATCAGGACATGTTTTAGTAATGTACGTATTACCTATAATATAATAATGAATTAATTTTATTATTAAAAATTAATTGTGTAATAATGACTCAATAACTTACTTTTCATAAGTCTCTAAAAACTGCCCACAGTTTCTTAGCACATAAAAATGAGTTTCTTCAAACTCTTTTTCATTTAAGTACCTCGGTATACATTTCCCGGTAGTGTTTCCCAAGTCATCATTGAACAACTCGGGTATATTTGAATTTAGTTGGTTATCGGAATTCACACCAACCTCCAAGTCCTTCGCTTTTGTGTCAATGTGATCTTCAAAATATCCGGAACAAAAATTTGAAATTTCCTCTAACAAAAAAGCGTTGCATATGGAACCCTCGACCCGAGATTTGTTTCCAACCTTCTTTTTCAAATGATTAAGGAACCTCTCAAATGGATACATCCATCGATATTGAGCAGGTCCTCCAACCTTCGCTTCATAAGGTAAGTGAATAGGTAAATGATCCATGGAATTAAAGAAAGAAGGGGGAAATATCATTTCTAACTTGCATAATATCTCCGCAATGTTTGACTCTAGATGTTCCATGGAATCAACTTTAATCGTAGAAGTACACAAGTCTCTAAAAAATTGGCTTATCTCAGTTATAGCATTCCAAGAATTCATCGGGAGAAAATGTTTCAATGCAACATGAAGTAACCGTTCCATAAAGACATGACAATCATGACTTTTCATGGAATGCAACACCAAATTTCTATGGTCAACACACCGACTCAAATCTGAAGCATAACCATCCGGGAATTTCAAACTAGCAACACATTCGCATAGAGCCTTCTTTTCCGCTGTCTCTAAAACAAACCTAGATGATATGGGTCGTTTCAAGAAATACTCAATAAAGTCAGCTTTACCCTTAGGGCCAAATGAAGTTTTCTTTGTTACATTCATCACCGTGTTGATAAGCTGTTCAAAAACGTTTTTCTCAATGTGCATAACATCTAAGTTGTGTTGAATCAACAATGTCAGAATATGCTTTGTTTCCACCAACATTCAGTTTTGTCGTCTTTCAATCTTTTCATTTCTTCAGCAGAAGACTCGACAACTTTTGGTAAACCTTTTACCGAATCCCAGACCTCAGCACCGGTTAATTTGATTGCAGCTGCCGTATCATCAGTTTTCCTATTCTTTAGAAAATGCTTACAATTGTTGCGCAAAGGATGATCAGGTTTCAAGAAAGTACGATGACAATCGAACCAACAAACCTTTCGACTATGTTTAAGAAAATAAGATTTAGGATCTTTTTGAAGACAATAAGGACAAGCACGGTATCCAGCTGTGGACCAACCGGAAAGCATGCCATATGCAGGAAAATCATTGATCGTCCACAGTAATGCCACTTTTAATTGAAAATTACGTTTCTTAGAGACATCGTAGGTATCCACACCGGTTTCCCAAAGTTCTTTCAACTCTTTGATCAACTGTTGGGCGTAGACATCCAATTTTCCTTTAAGGTTACTAGGACCTGGAACGATCATAGATAAGAACATAAATTGCCTCTTCATGCATAACCAAGGGGGTAAGTTGTACGGGGTGACAATCACGGGCCAACACGAGTAAGACTTCCCGAATTGGCCATAAGGTGAAAATTCATTTGTACACAAACCCATGCGAACATTGCGATGCTCACTTGCAAATTCTGGATGCTCTATATCGAAATGTTTCCACGCTTCTCAATCACTTAGGTGTGCCATTGTCCCTCTTTCTCTTAATCGAGAGTTTTTATGGTGCCAACTCATCTCACTTGCTAAGTGTTTGGTTGCAAATAGTCGTTGTAACCTTGGCGCAAGCAGGAAATAAGTCAGTGGTTTACAAGGTATTCGCTTCCGGCCACTTAAATTATTTTTACCTTTATACCGAGAGGCATGACATTTGGTACATTCCTCAAGATTAGCATTTTCTTCCCAAAAAAGCATGCAACCAGTAGGACATGCATCGGTTTTCACATGGGGTAGTTGGAGTCCCTTAAGCAAATTCTTAATCTCTTGAAAATTGCGCGCCATTTGATTTTTTTTTTTGAATAATGTCACTAATGAACGACATAAAACCATTGGCGCATCTAAGAGATAAGTTGTTCTCACATTTGAGTGCTACCAACCTAGCAGCCGCTTGCAACAAACTCATACTACTTCGTCATACACTGATTGTTCGTCTTTATTTAACATTCTAAAAAAGGAAGAAACTTGGGGATGTGGGGTATAACATAAAAACATATTCAGTTCAAAAAACAAAATAAAAGCTTTTTAAGAAAGCGGACGGGAGTGGTTCGGAATTGGAATGTAATCGATTCATGCAGAAGAAAAGGTTCTCTATTGAGTCAAACGGCTCGCTTCCTCATCATGGACGGATAGCCAAGTGCACATCTCGTTTTTTTTCAAATTTGTTTTTTGATCGAGTAATAAATAGGTTTTGGAATTCTCCCAATTCGAAGTTTTTTCCTGGAAGCCTAAACGCTTTATCGCTAAGGTCGTCCGGATTAAGTCGAGCCTCCATTATTTTCTCAACATTATCAAGTAATGCATATTCAACCAACTCCTGGTAAGGATTTTCACTAAGTACGATACTACTTGAATCCTCTTCGGTAGCCAGTTTCTCACCGTGATACTTCAATACATAATAATTATCAGTAAAACCATTCGACCATAGATGATTTTGAACCTCCCTTTGCGATATAAAAGCTAAGTTATCACATTTCTTACATGGACACCTCATTTCACAGCCTAAATCCTTAAACTATCTAGATTGTTCCGCGAATTCAATAAACTCTTTCACCCCATCTGAAAATATCAGCTTGGGTTCTTTTTTTTGTCTAATCTTTCATACATCCACTGCCGTTCTAATCTTTTCATGTTATTATGTATCTGCATTTCAATATATATATGTTATATAAATAAATTATATTAATTAACAACAATGATAATCAATAATCACACACAATAAATTAAACATTTATTATCACCTATATATATATATATATATATATATATATATAGAATTAGGATCCTGTGCGAACTTATTGTTCCGTGCGAACTTACGAACTGACTTATAAACCTTGACTCACTCTCACGCGCTAATCACAAGCATTTTATCACTCTCCTTTCATATCTTCCCAGTCATTATAAATTTATTCCCACCTCCTCTTTCCCTCTCATCATACACACAGGCCACAACTTCTGATCGTTGCATTGACGTCAGATCACTGATCCCTACCGAAACCGCGACTACCCCACTCTGATCACTAAGTCAGCGGCGGATGCTCTACCACCGTCCTTACCTTTCTACATTTTTTTCTCGCCGTCGCCGGCAAGAGGCTGCACCACCACCACACCTGAAAGTCTATTTGCACTATAACCGACGCCGCACCTCCATGTCGTCCAAATTCCGCCGTCGCCGACTCGCCATTACCTCTGATTTTGTGTATTTTTTTTATGTTTCATTTTGGTTTTCTTTTTTATATGTTAGATCTGCTAAGAAATACAAGTAATTTTGTAAAACTAATCATATAATTGCAATCCTTATGAAATTTCGATGGTGGTTGATGCGTTTTTGACGATGGTTGTCAGATCGTGTGCGTGATTGCGACCGGAACTCTACCGGCGATAACTTAGGGTGCTAGTGGTCTGGGCTTGAGTTGTTATTGGTAGAGTAGGTGGTGGTGCTAATTAGTGTTATGGTGGTCGGTGTTGTAGATGAGTGGTGAGTTAGAGACGGCATTATGGGCAGGAGGGCTGCTGTAATTGGTGGGGCCGGCGGTGGTGGAGGTGGCAGTGGTGGGGGCGGCAGCGGTGGTGGAGGTGGCAGTGGTGGGGCCGGCAGCGGTGGTTGGGTCAGTGGCGGCGGCGGCAGTGGATACGCAATACCCCTCCAGATACGTATGGTATTACTACTGGATACATGTGTATCCACTAGTAATACCATATGTATCCGGGAGTAATACATATTGTTGTCATAAGCCAGTATTTCCAACTCACTAATTTATTGATTTAAAGTAATGCGGTTTTTGCTGAGATCGTCAAGCTTAGCCTTGCTCTTCTTTTGTGTAAGTTATGTCATGTCATTAACCATCCCCCAAATAAAGGAAAGGAGTTGGGCCATGGGTGGCTTATGATGTAGCCACCGTCGTTTTTGGTGGATAACAAAGTCGCCGGCGTGGGGTTCGGGTGGTTGCCACGGAAAGGAAATGAGCTTAGGTACATCTAATATGGTTCTAGATACATTTAAACATACTGTTAGATACATAAAATGCATGTGTATATTTTTTTGGTACATAAAAATACATGTGTATATAGGGTACGGTTGTGTGTATCTGGACTATTATGTTTTGTATCAAAGAAGTTCATACAGTTCACAAGGGTGATGGTGTGCAACATCGAGTGGTAGATGTAGAGGTGCGAGGCCGTAGGAAGTCTTAGATGTTCCAAGCAATATATTTATTGTGAATTTTAATGTATCTAATTTGTTGTTTTCAATAACTAAGAAGCAAGATTCATAAAATTAATCATGTAAATAATGTGATATACATTTTAGAAATATTAGATTCGTAAAAAAATATACCCATATTTAATTAAAATACTCCTAAAATAAATGTAAAACATAAATAAATGAATATGACAAATGGTGCTGGTGGGAAATCGACACATTCGAAAGTTTTAGAATCGAGACAACTTGAGATTCAGCTAGCAAAGGAGGCGGTTCAACAACAATTACAGGGAGAGAAGGATGGTGATCTTCAGATGGAAGTTGAGAAGGAGGCTCAATGGCAGGAGGTTTTGTCGAAACGGAAAAAACAAATGTTGAATCGATCTAGAGAGGAACAGCTGGAATCTCAGGAGGAAAGACCATCTGAAGAGTGTGTGGCTAAAGGTAATACTCTTAAACTCACGGTTGCTGATGTACAAGAGGAGATTACATATTGGTCTTCTGCGTTGTATGGTTATGTTATGGGGGCCAACCCTCCGAGAATGGTATTAGAGGGGTTTCTTAGAAGAGTTTTAGTGGATTATGATATATCTAAAATCTCTTTCTTACCTAATGGTCTATTTGTGATTCGTTTTGCTGAAATAGAGCATCAACAATTGGTTCTGAACAAAGGAATTCTCCTATTAGATGGTAAGCCAGTCATCTTAAGACCTTGGGACCCTAATGTTAAAATGGCTAAGGTCTCGGTTAAGAAGGTTCCTATCTGGATCAAATTGGTGGGACTGGATTTGAAGTTCTGGGGGGAGAAATGTTTGATGAAATTGGCGTCATTAATTGGCAAGTTTGAAAGAATTGATGATGTTACTGTATTGAGAACTTTGTTAGGATTTGCTAAGATCCTTGTAGAGGTTGAGGTTGATCAGACATTCCCTACACAGATTGTTTTTGAAGATGAATTGGGGCAAGAGATAACTGTTGCTGTGGAATATGACTGGGTTCCAATAACTTGCTTGAGTTGTTCTGGTATGGGTCATACCAAGGAGATGTGTAGGAAGGCTAGGTTGCCTCCAAAACCAGTGGCAGGACCTAATAGGCAGGTGTGGAAAAAGAAGGAGGTGGTAAGGCAGAGTACTGAACATCAGGATTTCCCTAGCTTACAGCAGAGTTTAGGGATATCCAGTGGTCAGAGGGCTGGTAGAGTAGAGAAGGATGGTGTGGGAGTAGTCATTACACCAGACAATACTCCTGCTCATATGAATTATAGTGCTGTGTTAACTCCTGCTAGAGTCATTAATAGGCTCACTAGACATGAAACTAGGATTCCTGAAGGCCAGCTGCAACAGGAGTTGAATGCCATGCTCAAAGACAAGGCCAATCAACCTATGATCAGCCTAATCAGGATTCAATGCCAAACCTACCCTATGTCAAAAGCTATCTTAATGCTTTGTATAGCCCAGGCCCAAGCCACCACACAAAGACACGAGCCAGTGGTAGCCATGACACGAGCCAAGACCAAACAAGCCACAAAACAGACTCACAAAACAAGCCAACAAAACCTTTGGAAACTCAGCCAGCAGCAGTGCCTTGGGGAGGGTCTCAGGGCAACTTCCAAGCTTAGGGACTCCAAACCAACTATGGGGCATGGTACTAGGGAGGGTCTACTACCTTTTTGTCCAGGAAACCTTCCTCAGAAAACGTCAAGAACACCCCTCAAAACACAACCCAAGTGAACCAGTCCAGTTACAGCCTTACATGTAGCAGTTTAGCTGTTTTGTCAAACCTTCCTCTTTTAGCCAATCAAACAAGCCTAACCAATCCCTAAACCTATGTCTTGGGAAGGTCCTCTACAACTTTCCCCAGGACTTCCCTTCCAAGAAACAAACACACAAAGAGTTAGCTTAGGGACAACTTCAAACTGTCCAGATTTCAGCCTTTGGTGTAGTAGTTAATATGTCACTGTCAACCTTCCCCTTTTGAACAAACAATGCGTGAGGTACCTTCAGCACATCTTTGGGAGCCTTCCTACTTCAGTTTGGTTCACAAACCCAAGCTTGAAAGTCCACTCTTCACCCAAGACACACCTGATCAAACAATTAAGGAAGATTGTCTCTTTAGAAACTACTTTCTACTTTATCTACTTTATGTCAGAATTCTGCAAGTTTGTAGCTGTTATTTTGTTTCATGTTGTAAGCCCTTGTGGCCCTAGATGTGTCCTAAACGTCTGAGTGTATCCTTGCTGCCTATATAAGGCCTTCACCTAATGAAATACAAATCAGATTTGAAGTAAAACATAAAACTGAAACCTTGTTTCTGTTGCATCTCTTGGCTGTGTGCTTGAGACAACTTCCTTTGCTTTGTGCTTGGAAGAGAGCTTGGGTCCTTAGCTGTGTGCTGGGATCAAAGTTCAACCCTCAATCATTGGCTTTGTGCTTTGGTTAAGGTCCTATCCTTGTTCTTTAACAATCAATTCAAACAGAAACAGAGTATTTGCAAAGTGTCTGAATCTCAATCAAATTGTCATTGTTTAGTTGTCTTTCTGAATAGTTTCAGTGCAAATTGGTTATCAGAGCTTTGGTTTGTGAGTTCATCTACCTAACTACATTAAAAACACAAAATACAACCATGAGTGAAGAGAGAATCACAGGTCTTGAAAACACAGTTCAAGATCTTGTCAGAACTGTAATGGAGGTCTCTAGATCTGTCAATGAACTCCTTGAGGGCCAACAGAACAATGATACAAGGGGAGGCAGAGGTCGAGGAAGAGGAGCACCTTTCCCACAAGGTGGAGTAAGGAGGAGACAACCTGTAGATCAGTTTGAAATGTCAGATTCAGATGGCTCAGATCACAATCTTCTCAGACACCAAGACAAAGATATCAAGGTAGAGATTCCTGACTTTCTAGGTAGCTTGAACCCTGATGATTTCTTAGATTGGCTAAGGTCTGTAGAAAGAGTCTTTGAGTTTAAAGGATACACTGATAGAAAGGCTTTTAAGGTTGCTATCATGAAACTAAAAGGCTATGCCTCACTGTGGTATGAAAACATGAAAACCTTGAGGGTTAGGGAAGGGAAAGAACCTGTTAAGTCATGGCTCAAACTGAAAAAGAAGATGAGAGCTAAGTTTGTCTCTAGGGACTACACTCAGGACATGTTCATTAAGCTCACTCACCTTAAACAAGAACAAAAACCTGTAGAATCTTATTTAAGAGACTTTGAACAACTTACATTGCAATGTGAGGTTGTTGAGAAATCTGAGCAAAAGATAGCAAGGTTTTTAGAAGGCTTGGATGAGAGGATAGCTAGTAAAGTTAGGCTGCAAAACATATACTCCTTTGAGGAAGCTGTCAACTTGTCCTTAAGAGTAGAAAAGTTGGGGAAAGGGAAAGCCAGTGTCTCTAAAACTCCTGCTAGAACACCTAACTACAAACCTTTTGTAGGAATTAAGATGGGAGAACCTGTGGCTCCTACTAAGACTCCTTTTAACCCTGATAAAAGCAAGGTTGTTGAGGCAGGCCAAAGGAAGACTACCCCCCTCAAAAAGTGTTTTCAATGTCAAGGATATGGACATTTTGCTAGAGAATGTCCATCTAAAAGAGCTCTGAGCACTCTAGAGGTAATCCATTGGGGGGATGATGAGGTGTTGGTCTGTGATGAGGAGATGGAAGAGCCTGAGATAGAGGCTAGTGAGGAGTTGATAGAACCTGATGCTGGGTTAAGTCTGGTGACTTGGAGGGTGATGCACACACAACCCCAACCCTTAGAAGAAGATCAAAGACACCAGATCTTTAGAACTAGGTGCACCATAAAAGGGAGGGTGTGTAATCTGATTGTGGATGGAGGGAGTTGCACCAATGTAGCCTCTAAGACAATGGTGGATAAACTAACATTGGCCACCAAAGACCACCCTCAACCTTACAAGCTTAGGTGGCTGAACAAGGGGGCTGAAGTTAGAGTAGATCAACAATGTGTTGTTCCATTTTCTATTGGGAAAGGATATGCTGATGAGGCCTTGTGTGATGTATTGCCTATGGATGCTTGTCACCTTCTATTAGGGAGGCCTGGGAGTTTGATAGGGATGCTGTCCATCAGGGAAGGGACAATACTTACTCTTTTAGGTTTGGGAAGAAGAAAATCATCTTAGCTCCTTTACCCCCTATCCTGAAAGGGAACCCTCCACTCTTAACTGAAGCTGCTAAGGAAGTTCTGCTGTTAAGTGAAGCAGAGATGGAGCAAGAGTTAAATGATCTTAGGCCAGTCTATGTCCTCCTCACCAAGGAGGCAGGGGAAGGGTCTAACCAGGTGCCTAAAGAAGTGCAAGCCTTGCTGAAAATCTATGAGGATGTTTTCCCTGCTGAACTACCTAGTGGATTACCCCCACTAAGGGGAATTGAGCACCACATTGATCTAGTACCTGGGGCTGTCCTTCCAAACAAGCCAGCCTATAGAAGTGACCCCAGGGCAACACAAGAGCTGCAATCTCAGGTGGGAGAATTGCTTAGAAAAGGGTATGTCAGGGAGTCTCTTAGTCCTTGTGCTGTACCAGCACTGCTAGTGCCTAAGAAGGATGGAACTTGGAGGATGTGTATAGATAGCAGAGTAATTAACAATATCACCATTAAGTATAGGTTCCCTATACCTAGACTCAATGACATTCTGGATGAACTCAGTGGGGCTCAAGTGTTCACTAAGATTGATCTAAGGCAAGGGTATCATCAAGTAAGGATTAGAGCTGGAGATGAGTGGAAGACTGCTTTCAAGACCAAGCATGGGCTGTATGAATGGTTAGTGATGCCATTTGGGCTCTCCAATGCCCCTAGCACCTTCATGAGGCTCATGACAGAAGTCTTTAGGCCTTACTTGGGAAATTTCATTGTGGTATACTTTGATGACATTCTAGTCTACAGTTCAAGCAAGAAGGAACACCTACAACATCTGAACTTGCTTTGTGAGGTTCGCAGGAAGAATAAGCTATATGGTAAGCTAGAGAAGTGCACTTTCATGCAGCCTGAGGTTCACTTCCTTGGGTTCATCATATCAAAGGATGGGGTAGCTGTTGATCCTGAGAAGGTTAAGGCAATCAGGGATTGGCCCACACCTAAGACAGTAACAGAGGTCAGGAGTTGCCATGGGTTGGCATCCTTCTATAGAAGGTTCATTCAGGGGTTCAGTTCTATCATGGCTCCTATCACAGAATGCATGAAGAAAGGAGAGTTTACTTGGGGAGAAAAGGCAGAGAAGTCCGTCAAAACCATTAAGGATCTGTTGTGTAGATCCCCTATACTAGGCTTACCTGACTTTAACAAACTGTTTGAAGTAGAATGTGATGCAAGTGGGTTAGGAGTTGGGGCAGTACTGGGTCAAGAGAAGAGGCCCATAGCCTATTTCAGTGAGAAGCTAAGTGGAGCAAGGTTGAATTACTCTACCTATGACAAAGAGTTTTATGCCATAGTGAGAGCTCTGAATCATTGGGGGCATTACCTAAAACCTAAGCCTTGTGTGCTACATTCAGACCATGAGGCTTTAAAGTTCATCAATGGTCAACACAAACTCAACCCCAGGCATGCCAAGTGGGTAGAATTCCTGCAATCTTTCTCCTTTTCAAGCAAGTACATAGAAGGCAAGAACAATGTAGTAGCTGATGCCCTTTCTAGGAGATCTGTGATGTTGTCATTCATGGAGCAAAGGGTCCTAGGCTTTGAATTCATGAAGGAACTCTACATGGAAGATCCAGACTTCAAGGAGGAATGGGAAGTGTATGCAGAAGGAAAACTCAAGAAGGGGAGCAAGTACTTGACACAGAATGGGTTCCTCTTCCAAGGAAACAAACTATGCATACCTAGAGGTCCTTACAGAGGATTACTAGTCAAGGAGGTCCATTGCAATGGACTTGCAGGGCACTTTGGGGTACAAAAGACCTATGAGATATTGCATGAGCAGTTCTATTGGCCCAAAATGCTAGGTGATGTGCAGGACACTATTAAAAGGTGCAAACCCTGTCAACTAGCCAAGTCACAGTTCCATGCAGGTCCCTACACCCCACTACCTGTACCAAACAAACCTTGGGAGGACATCAGTATGGATTTCATAGTGGCATTGCCTAGGACACAAAGAGGCAAAGACTCAGTAATGGTGGTAGTGGATAGGTTCCGCAAAATGGCCCATTTTGTTGCTTGTAAGAAGACAGAAGATGCCATGGGGGTAGCAGAACTCTACTTCAAGGAAATAGTAAAGTTGCATGGGGTACCAAGACGCATTGTGTCTGATAGGGATACTAAGTTTATGAGCCACTTTTGGAGGTCACTCTGGAGGCTCCTAGGTTCAAGGTTACTCTTCAGCACAGCATACCATCCCCAAACAGATGGGCAGACAGAGGTTACTAACAAAACTCTAGGAAGAATCTTGAGATGTATCATTGCTAAGTCATTAAAGGATTGGGATATCAAACTGTCACAAGCTGAGTTTGCATTCAATAGAGCTCCCTCACACAGCACCGGTAAGACCCCTTTTGAAGTTGTTTATGGTGCTAATCCTCTAATGCCTACAGACCTAGCACCAGTGATAAGGAAAGAAGTCAACTATGATGCCAAAGAAAGAGTACAACAGATGATGCAGATTCACAGTCAAGTCAAGAAACAGATTGAGAGAACAAATGAAATGTATAAGTCAAGAGCCAAAGGTCCAAAGAAAGCTAGAGAGTTCAAGGCAGGATACATGGTGTGGCTGCACTTAAGGAAAGAAAGATTCCCAGAGAAGAGGAAAAACAAACTCATGCCAAGAGCTGATGGTCCTTTTGAAGTGCTTGAAAGGGTAGGACCTAATGCTTACAAGATAGATTTACCAGGGGATTATGGGGTACATGGGACATTCAATGTGGGAGACCTAAGTCATTATCAAGAAGACTCTGAGGAGGAAGAGGATTTGAGGGCAAATCTTTTTCAAGAAGGAGGGGTTGCAACAGGAGTTCAATGCCATG
>JAIUZE010013308.1:0-13223 GCA_022085475.1 Heliosperma pusillum
ATACATATTGATGTGTGTGGACCTATGTCAATCAACGCTAGAGATGGCTATAGATATTTTATAACTTTCACGGACGATTTGAGTAGATATGGTTATGTCTACTTAATGAAGCATAAAAGTGAGTCCTTTGACAAGTTCAAGGAATTCCAGAATAAGGTTGAAAACAAACTGGATAGAAAGATTAAAGCACTACGTTCAGATCGTGGTGGCGAATATCTTTCGAATGAGTTTGATCAACACCTCAAAGACTGTGGTGTAGTACTACAGTTAACTCCACCTGAAACACCACAATTGAATGGTGTGTCCGAACGGAGAAATCGAACATTACTTGATATGGTTCGATCCATGATGAGTCACACGGTTGTACCTGACTCATTGTGGGGTTATGCTCTTTTGTCAGCTGCTTTAATACTTAACCGAAGTCCGTCTAAAGCTGTAGACAAGACTCCATATGAAATATGGAAGGGAACGGTCCCTAACTTGTCCTTTATTCGGGTTTGGGGTTGCGAGGCTTATGTCAAGTGGAGACCTGACGATAAGCTCGGCCCACGATCGGTCAAGACATACTTTATTGGTTATCCAAAAGGGATGTTTGGTCATTACTTTTACTCGCCTGCCGAACATCGAGTTTTTGTTGCGGCTAGTGCGACGTTCTTAGAGAAAGAGTTTCTCGAGAATAGGACAAGTGATGGAACCTTCGATCTGTCGGAGATTCAAGAACCAACAACCGAGCAATCAATGGAGGAAACCGTTCCTTCATCAGCGGCTGCGGTGAATATTCCTTTGGAACCTAGGAGGTCGGGTAGACACTCTATTCCTCCAGACAGATACATTATGGTCTAGGAGAATGAGAGAGATGACGTTTTACTCCTAGAGAGTAACGAACCCGCTACCTATAAAGGGGCCACGACCTGTTCCGACTCTAAGCTATGGCTTGAAGCCATGCAATCGGAGATGGACTCTATGTATGAGAATGACGTATGGGATCTGGTTGATTTGCCTGATAAGGTTCGGCCTCTTCAGTGCAAATGGCTTTACAAGATAAAGCATTCCGTAGGGGGACAACCAGACATCTATAAGGCACGACTAGTGGCAAAAGGTTTCACTCAAGTGCAAGGATTGCATTATGATGAAATTTTTGCACCCGTAGTTATGCTGCGTTCCATTCGGATAATCTTAGCGATTGCCGCTTTTCATGACTATGAAATTTGGCAAATGGATGTGAAAACCGCCTTCTTAAACGGTTATTGGAGGAGGAGTTGTACATGGTACAACCCGAAGGTTTCATTGATCCTAAAAATCCTAAGAAGGTATGCAAGCTTAAGCGTTCCATCTATGGACTTAAGCAGGCTTCTCGGAGTTGGAATCATCGTTTCGACCAGGTGATAAAAGAGAATGGATTTACTCAATCGGTCGAGGAACCATGCTTATATATCAAGTCGAGTGGGAGCAAGATTGTCTTCCTAATATTGTATGTTGACGACATACTCTTGATTGGGAATGACATACCTCTCTTAACTTCGGTAAAAGTTTGGTTATAGAACCATTTCCAGATGAAAGATCCGGGCGAGGCACAAAGAATTTTGGGGATCCGTATCTACAGAGATAGATCACGACGGATGTTATCCCTCAGTCAGGAGTCTTATATAGATAAGATTCTTGAGAGGTTCAGCATGACCAACTCTAAGAAAGGGAACCTTCCAATGATTTCTGGGATGCAGTTGAGTAAAGCTCAGGCACCAAAGACATCGGAAGAGGTCGAGCGCATGAGTCGGGTTCCTTATCCATCAGCTATAGGATCGATCATGTATGCCATGATATGCACACGTCCAGACGTGGCATATGCATTGAGTATGACGAGTCGGTACCAAGGCAATCCAGGTGAAACACACTGGATGGCTGTTAAGAATATCCTTAAGTACCTACGGAGGACTAAGGATTGGGTATTGACTTATGGAGGTGACAATGAGCTATGCGCAATCGGTTACGCAGATGCTAGCTTCCAAACGGATCGAGATGACTCGAAATCTCAGTCTGGATTCGTTTTTACTCTTAATGGCGCTGCGGTCAGCTGGAAAAGCTCCAAACAAAGTGTTATAGCAGATTCTACGACTGAGTCCGAGTACTATGCTGCTTCAGAGGCTGCGAAGGAAGCTATATGGATGCGTCAATTCTTACAGGAACTAACTGTAGTTCCTAGTTCGGATGACCCGATCACCATCTATTGTGATAATAGTGGTGCCATCTTCCAGGCTAAAGAGCCTAAGTCCAGCAACAAGTCTGGGCATGTACAACGGAAGGCTCACATAACCCGAGATTACGTGGAGCAAAGGGAGATAGTGATAGACAAGATTGCTACGGATGATAACGTCGCAGATCCTCTCACTAAACCATTGAGATATGATAAGCATGAAGGGCACGTTATTTCCATGGGAATCAAACGTGTTCCTGAGTTGTATTAGTTGTTTTATATGGATTAGACACCTGTATATTTTTCATAAAACTATCTATGAAATCATCGTTTTGTTTTATATTTTGTTTTTCATGTGGGTTGTACTGACAACATTGAACACCACAAAGTGAACTGAATTACATTATATTTGTTTTGGTCCGTAATCGCCTACATGAGCTGATAACTCTGGCAATTATTCTGTGAAGTCGATTGATGGTGGGTTCAACGAGCCATAAGTCAAACAGTTGACTGATCGATCACATATGCGAGTAATAATGATACCTCGCAGGGCAATTTTGTGACAACGTTATGGAGTCCTAAATGTTTCAGAACATTAGGTGCCAGGTCATGGATAGGACGTCCATAGTGTTCCTAGAGTCGATTCTTTTGACTATCGACTGTCTCTTGAGATTAAGGCAGTTTTTGGGTGACTTTGGTTTCTTTCTCATGGTCGACCGTAACAGGAGGCTAATTAGAATTTTACTGGGTCATTTCATACTGCGCTTGTATCTACAAGATTCGAGTTGAAGAAAATATCCAACCTTTATCAGGTTATGTTATTTCTCAAGGCCACTCGAGGAGTTGTAACTGAAATGCATGGCCATGCTCGAATAATGATTCGTTTATCAGTTAAGTTACTCTCTAGTCGAGGAAACCACTCTTGATACTGAAAACTTGTAAACTACGACCTTTGTGAATACGGACTTTGCAAATTGGTTTACATTGAGTGAGAGAAATTTATTATGGATATGAGAATTGGTTATCGCACATACAGATTGTTGGAGCCAGTGTCCTGCACAGTTAGTGCAATAACATAAATAAATATCTGTATGTTCACAGGGTATACTTTGTATAATAATCAGTTGATTAACGTTTATCAATAACGGTTGGCTCGCTAGAAGTTTGACGTTATTGTCATTTTATTATGGCGGTGATCAACTGGTCCCGATAAGTCACACCTATAGGATGTGTCTGAGAGATGTGATTATATGAATAATATAGTCATATTGATGCCTTATACGACTAAAAGGTTAGTCGATGTATTTGACTAAAAGGTTAGTCAAAAATGATGATGATAGACGGATTAAACTGTTAATTCGTAAATGAATATAAACTGTTATATTTAATTAATGTAAATAATGTTAGCTTAAACGAACTAATCAGTTAATTCGTGATTAAATATAAACCGTTATATTTAATTAAGCAAATGTATTACTCGTAATAATTATTGTAAATCTTGTCAGACATGTATTAATAAATCGACTGCAAAAGGTTGAGTGGACTTATTAATAAGATGACGATATTAGTGACGATAATTATAATAATACAATGGATGTTATTTACTACGTGTGACCGAAAAACATGAAGCAATAAATGGATATATCTACTCGGTCCAAATGGGTTTGGATAGTATCCTAATTGCAATTTCTTATTTTAGGAAAACCTAGCTAGTATGATTAAGAGAGAATAAAAAGAAAAAAAAAAATACCTAGGGTTTGGAGGGGTGTGTGACGGCACAAATATCAAAGCTAGGGTGATTTTTCTCTCAATTTTTCTCTCTAGATCTATCATCAAACCTCACATAAAATTAGCGGTAATTTTGTATAATCGTTCTAGCACGATTAAGGCATATCAAGGAGCATCTTGGGTGCAACTAGTAGGAGATATCATACTTTTGATATTGTTCTTAAGCCAATTTGCAAGGACCAAAGGTTGATTTTTATCTCTTATTCATATTGTCATTTTCATATTTGACTCGTTATTTCGTATCTTATAATTTTGTTATAATCCTGAAATTTAGAAGTGAAATATACGGATATTTTCCCACAACCACACCAAAACATCACTTTCAAAGTTATAGGTCGAACAAGTATAACCTGGGTAGCTTACGCGTAAAGTTATTACACTATAACGTTAACGTTGTAAACCAAAACCCTAAATAATAAAGTAAAACCTTAATCATCAAAACCCTAGCCTCTCCTCTCAAGAGAGGCTACGACAAACCCTACGACACCTTTCTAGGACCATGAATCACGAACGAAGGCCAAGGTTCGAATCTTGAACCCTAGTTCGCACCACAACGACAACATGATATTTTAAACAACAATTAGCTATACAATATAAATAAAAACATTAAACATGTATAATACTATTACACACGCATTAAATCATATAATCAATCGTCATTCATGTGAATTAATTCACTTTCTGTAAACACAATTAAAGGAAAACACCTAGTTACCTTTATTACGCAATAAATACTGCACTTCAATAAGAATCTCCATAAAATCGCCAATTAATAGAATTCACCTTCTTTACCCATCAAAATAAGAACCCTAAAGGTATGTCTAACCTCCATACTAATAGATCCCATAAAAATATAAGGAAAATAATTTATTGTAAATGTAAGATTCGGGATTGTAAATATATAATTTATCTTTGTATTTGAAAGAAAGAAAGATTCATAACAACGGAGTTAAAAGGGTGAAAATTGAAAAGAGAGGGAGATGGCAGACTCACGGAGCACATCTAACGCACAAACGAGAAATAGAGCAACCTACTTGCTAGGTTAAGGATTCTATTTATAAGAAGATTTAAGTTGGCTTTTGATCCATTAGCTCACAAGCTGGATAGTCCAATTACAAAACGGGTTTAGAATAATTAAAACGCTTAGAGAGTTTATATAAAAGAATGAGCTATAAATTAAAATAGTAAAATCGGACACGGACAGTTTAACCCATACAAAATTAGGCAAAAATCAGAAATAATTAAATAAAGGATCTAATTAATGAATAAGAAATAAATTATTAAATCTGAAAAATATTTATTTTAATAAGAGAGTTTGCGAATAAAAATTATTATAAAACACGGGGTCTTACAATCCTACCCCCTAAAAAGAAGTTTTGTCCTCGAAACTTAAAGTTTATAAAAAAATGATAAATACAAGGCAACAAATGGCTACAACGAAAAATTAACCATAACATCTATCGCTGCGCACTCTAATTTCTCGAAACTTAAAACTTAAGAAAGAACATCAAATATAGAAACATAACTTATTATAAAGGAGAAAACATGAAACAATAATCACAACCATTGCTAATCGTACAATTACATATAAAAGTAGAGAAAAAATCAAACATCAAAGTACATAGAAGGTCCTTATTTGTTTCTTCTCCATTTACTCTCACTCGTTTTCTAAGCTTGTTGAATTTAGTCATTTACTAAGCGAGAGTTGGAAGCGTGTTCGCTCTGATACCAACTGTAACAACCCGGATTTCACGATAAAGGAAAATAACATATAAATAGATAATAATCAGAGTTTAACACTGAAAATAGGGTCAAGGTGGCGGAAACACCTGACCAATCCTGATCGCCACTAAATGCAAAACTAAACTATTACATTATTAATATTCTCATAGGAAACCTAGATACCTAAACATATTATTTATCTTGCCACAAGTCTCTCCAGCCCAACATCCAGACAAGCAACATCCAAATTCAACCTAAGAATGGGGGGTCGACAATCAGTTGAGAGTAACTAGATGGTCTCCCAGTCATGTTTAAAACAAGCTGAATTAATCAACAATAAATAGAAACTAAAAATACTCATGAACGACATGTGAAGAAATTATTAAGCATGTCATAATATAATAATCATAAATCATCAGTAACAGGAAAAGAACACGCGACATTGGAGCGTATAACAACTGCCTCCACTTACGAAGCATTGTGTATAGAACCAACTCCGTTAGAGCGTATAACAACTGACTCTAACTGTCAGAGCATATTACAACTGCCTCTGAATGGATGGAGCGTATAACAACTGCCTATATGTCTAAGACCTGGCCAGACTCTCGATGCAATAACTATACATCGAACGAGACACTGAAACCAGAGCGTATAAGAACTGCCTCTAGCCAATCCTGAACATAGAGCTACGACAAATCCCCAAAGGGTAACGTTTGCTAATTCCGATCGGTATTTAACTTATACCTCTCGTCATCTATACAACTAGCCCATAAACCACTGTACAGTTTAACTGACTATACAAACATGTGAATAACATCACAACTCATAACATAGAACAGTATAACCAACTGAACTATTATATCGAAAAGAGTAACCAACAAGATATAAAGTCACAATGTTACTGTATAACTAACTATAACACAACATGAACAAGCACAAAGGATCAAAGGTTATAGTACCTTGAAGTATAACATTACACTTAAGAATTCATACTATAGTCCGAGCTACCATAACATCAAGCAGAGAATCATGTATATTTATATTCAACGTTATAGTACAACTTACTATAACCTTCACTTAACCCTACTGAAGTTATAGTAACCTCAGCTATAACCTTAGTTAAGCGTGTCAGGTTATAGTATCATCAACTATAACCTTCACTTAACCCTTGGGAAGTTATAGTAACTCCAATTATAACGTTAGTTAAGCATATCAGGTTATAGCATCATAGACTATAACATTCACTTAACTCGAGTAAATTATAGTACTTCCACATAACCTTAGTCATATATGTGCGAGGTTATAGTATCATCAATTACAACTCTCTTTTGTCACGGGTTAGTCCTCTATAACACCATCATCGAGGGATCCACTCCACGGTAGAAAATGTCATGTCACCACAACGAGTCTTGTTATAGTACACCGCACCATAACGTCACTTTCAAAGTTATAGGTCGAACAGGTATAACCTGGATAGCTTACGCGCAAAGTTATAGTCTAACACACTATAACGTTAACATTGTAAACCAAAACCCTAAATAATAAAGTAAAACCTTAATCATCAAAACCCTAGCCTCTCCTCTCAAGAGAGGCTACGACAAACCCTACGACACCTTTCTAGGACCATGAATCACGAACGAAGGCCAAGGTTCGAATCTTGAACCCTAGTTCGCACCACAACGACAACATGATATTTTAAACAACAATTAGCTATACAATTTAAATAAAAACATTAAACATGTATAATACTATTACACACGCATTAAATCATATAATCAATCGTCATTCATGTGAATTAATTCACTTTCTGTAAACACAATTAAAGGAAAACACCTAGTTACCTTTATTACGCAATAAATACTGCACTTCAATAAGAATCTCCATAAAATCGCCAATTAATAGAATTCACCTTCTTTACCCATCAAAATAAGAACCCTAAAGGTATGTCTAACCTCCATACTAATAGATCCCATAAAAATATAAGGAAAATAATTTATTGTAAATGTAAGATTCGGGATTGTAAATATATAATTTATCTTTGTATTTGAAAGAAAGAAAGATTCATAACAACGGAGTTAAAAGGGTGAAAATTGAAAAGAGAGGGAGATGGCAGACTCACGGAGCACATCTAACGCACAAACGAGAAATAGAGCAACCTACTTGCTAGGTTAAGGATTCTATTTATAAGAAGATTTAAGTTGGCTTTTGATCCATTAGCTCACAAGCTGGATAGTCCAATTACAAAACGGGTTTAGAATAATTAAAACGCTTAGAGAGTTTATATAAAAGAATGAGCTATAAATTAAAATAGTAAAATCGGACACGGACAGTTTAACCCATACAAAATTAGGCAAAAATCAGAAATAATTAAATAAAGGATCTAATTAATGAATAAGAAATAAATTATTAAATCTGAAAAATATTTATTTTAATAAGAGAGTTTGCGAATAAAAATTATTATAAAACACGGGGTCTTACAATCCTACCCCCTAAAAAGAAGTTTTGTCCTCGAAACTTAAAGTTTATAAAAAAACGATAAATACAAGGCAACAAATGGCTACAACGAAAAATTAACCATAACATCTATCGTTGCGCACTCTAATTTCTCGAAACTTAAAACTTAAGAAAGAACATCAAATATAGAAACATAACTTATTATAAAGGAGAAAACATGAAACAATAATCACAACCATTGCTAATCATACAATTACATATAAAAGTAGAGAAAAAATCAAACATCAAAGTACATAGAAGGTCCTTATTTGTTTCTTCTCCATTTACTCTCACTCGTTTTCTAAGCTTGTTGAATTTAGTCATTTACTAAGCGAGAGTTGGGAGCGTGTTCGCTCTGATACCAACTGTAACAACCCAGATATCACAATAAAGGAAAATAACATATAAATAGATAATAATCAGAGTTTAACAATGAAAATAGGGTCAAGGTGGCGGAAACACCTGACCAATCCGGATCTCCACTAAATGCAAAACTAAACTATTACATTATTAATATTCTCATAGGAAACCTAGATACCTAAACATATTATTTATCTTGCCACAAGTCTCTCCAGCCCAACATCCAGACAAGCAACATCCAAATTCAATCTAAGAATGGGGGGTCGACAATCAGTCGAGAGTAACTAGATGGTCTCCCAGTCATGTTTACAACAAGCTGAATTAATCAACAATAAATAGAAACTAAAAATACTCATGAACGACATGTGAAGAAATTATTAAGCATGTCATAATATAATAATCATAAATCATCAGTAACAGGAAAAGAACACGCGACATTGGAGCGTATAACAACTGCCTCCACTTACGAAGCATTGTGTATAGAACCAATGCCGTTAGAGCGTATAACAACTGACTCTAACTGTCAGAGCATATTACAACTGCCTCTGAACGGATGGAGCGTATAACAACTGCCTATATGTCTAAGACCTGGCCAGACTCTCGATGCAATAACTATACATCGAACGAGACACAGAAACCAGAGCGTATAAGAACTGCCTCTAGCCAATCCTGAACATAGAGCTACGACAAATCCCCAAAGGGTAACGTTTGCTAATTCCGATCGGTATTTAACTTATACCTCTCCTCATCTATACAACTAGCCCATAAACCACTGTACAGTTTAACTGACTATACAAACATGTGAATAACATCACAACTCATAACATAGAACAGTATAACCAACTGAACTATTATATCGAAAAGAGTAACCAACAAGATATAAAGTCACAATGTTACAGTATAACTAACTATAACACAACCTGAACAAGCACAAAGGATCAAAGGTTATAGTACCTTGAAGTATAACGTTACACTTTAGAATTCATACTATAGTCCGAGCTACCATAACATCAACCAGAGAATCATGTATATTTATATTAAACGTTATAGTACAACTTACTATAACCTTCACTTAACCCTAGTGAAGTTATAGTAACCTCAGCTATAACCTTAGTTAAGCGTTTCAGGTTATAGTATCATCAACTATAACCTTCACTTAACCCTTGGGAAGTTATAGTAACTCCAATTATAACGTTAGTTAAGCATATCAGGTTATAGCATCATAGACTATAACATTCACTTAACTCGAGTAAACTATAGTACTTCCACATAACCTTAGTCATATATGTGCGAGGTTATAGTATCATCAATTACAACTCTCTTTTGTCACGGGTTAGTCCTATATAACACCATCATCGAGGGATCCACTCTACGGTAGAAAATGTCATGTCACCACAACGAGTCTTGTTATAGTACACCGCACCATAACGTCACTTTCAAAGTTATAGGTCGAACAGGTATAACCTGGATAGCTTACGCGCAAAGTTATAGTCTAACACACTATAACGTTAACGTTGTAAACCAAAACCCTAAATAATAAAGTAAAACCTTAATCATCAAAACTCTAGCATCTCCTCTCAAGAGAGGCTACGACAAACCGTACGACACCTTTCTAGGACCATGAATCACGAACGAAGGCCAAGGTTCGAATCTTGAACCCTAGTTCGCACCACAACGACAACATGATATTTTAAACAACAATTAGCTATATATACAATTTAAATAAAAACATTAAACATGTATAATAATTACTACACACGCATCAAATCATGTAATAACTCGTCATTCATGTTAATTAATTCAGTTTCTGTAAACACAATTAAAGGCAAACACCTAGTTACCTTTATTACGCAATAAAGACTGTACTTCAATAAGAATCTCCATAAAATCGTCAATTAGTTGAATTCACCTTCTTTAGGTCTAACCTCCATACAAATAGATCCCATAAAAAGATAAGGAAAAGAATTTATTGTAAAGGTAAGATCCGGGATTGTAAATATATAATTTATCTTTGTATTCGAAAGAAGTAAAGATTCATAATAATGAAGTTAAAAGGGTGAAAAATTAAAAGAGAGGGAGAAGGGAGGGTCACGACGCAAATCTAACGCACAACCAAGAAATAGAGCAACCTACTTGCTAAGTTAAGGATTCTATTTATAAGAATATTAAAGTGGGCTTTTGATCAATTAGCTCACAAGCTGGATAGTCCAATTACAAAACGGGTTTAGAATAATTAAAACGGTTAGAGAGTTTATATAAAAGTATGAGCTAATAAATTAAAATAGTAAAATCAGACACGAACATTTTAACCTATACAAAATTAGGAAAAAATCAAAAATAATTAAATAAAGAATCTAATCAATGAATAAGAAATAAATTATTAAATCCGAAAAATATTTATTTTAATAAGAGAGTTTGCGAATAAAAATTATTATGAAACACGGGGTCTTACAATCCTACCCCCTAAAAAGAAGTTTTGTCCTCGAAACTTAAAGTTTATAAAAAAACGATAAATACAAGGCAACAAATGGCTACAACGAAAAATTAACCATAACATCTATCGCTGCGCACTCTAATTTCTCGAAACTTAAAATTTAAGAAAGAACATCAAATATAGAAACATAACTTATTATAAAGGAGAAAACATAAAAAAATAATCACAACCATTTCTAATCTTACAATTACATATAAAAGTAGAGAAAAAATCAAACATCAAAGTACATAGAAGGTCCTTATTTGTCGTTTCTTCTCCATTTACTCTCACTCGTTTTCTAAGCTTGTTGAATTTAGTCATTTACTAAGCGAGAGTTGGGAGCGTGTTCGCTCTGATACCAACTGTAACAACCCGGATTTCACGATAAAGGAAAATAACATATAAATAGATAATAATCAGAGTTTAACAATGAAAATAGGGTCAAGGTGGCGGAAACACCTGACCAATCCGGATTGCCACTAAATGCAAAACTAAACTATTACATTATTAATATTCTCGTAGGAAACCTAGATACCTAAACATATTATTTATCTTGCCACAAGTCTCTCCAGGCCAACATCCAGACAAGCAACATCCAAATTCAACCTAAGAATGGGGGGTCGACAATCAGTCGAGAGTAACTAGATGGTCTCCCAGTCATGTTTACAACAAGCTGAATTAATCAACAATAAATAGAAACTAAAAATACTCATGAACGACATGTGAATAAATTATTAAGCATGTCATAATATAATAATCATAAATCATCAGTAACAGGAAAAGAACACGCGACATGGGAGCGTATAACAACTGCCTCCACTTACGAAGCATTGTGTATAGAACCAACGCCGTTAGAGCGTATAACAACTGACTCTAATTGTCAGAGCATATTACAAGTGCCTCTGAACGGATGGAGCGTATAACAACAGCCTATATGTCTAAGACCTGGCCAGACTCTCGATGCAATAACTATACATCGAACGAGACACGGAAACCAGAGCGTATAAGAACTGCCTCTAGCCAATCCTGAACATAGAGCTACGACAAATCCCCAAAGGGTAACGTTTGCTACTTCCGATCGGTATTTAACTTATACCTCTCCTCATCTATACAACTAGCCCATAAACCACTGTATAGTTTAACTGACTATACAAACATGTGAATAACATCACAACTCATAACATAGAACAGTATAACCAACTGAACTATTATATCGAATAGAGTAACCAACAAGATATAAAGTCACAATGTTACAGTATAACTAACTATAACACAACATGAACAAGCACAAAGGATCAAAGGTTATAGTACCTTGAAGTATAACATTACACTTTAGAATTCATACTATAGTCCGAGCTACCATAACATCAAGCAGAGAATCATGTATATTTATATTCAACATTATAGTACAACTTACTATAACCTTCACTTAACCCTAGTGAAGTTATAGTAACCTCAGTTATAACCTTAGTTAAGCGTGTCAGGTTATTGCAACAGGAGTATATGACCAAGACAAGACACAAGCTCAAGACAAGACTCAACATCAAGACAACAACACCATTCAAGACAACAACATCCATTCAGACAACAGCATGACCAGTTATGACAATGTCCTATTCAGTCCAAGCAACAACCACTTCAGGCTTGCTAAGACAACACCACACCAACCAGAACAAAGCCTAGCCATCCACTTCCCAAGACTAAGCCTCAACAACACACAACCAACAGCAAAACAAAACCAACACAACAAAAACAACTCTCAGCCTAAAACAGCATATCACAGTCTTTCTAAACAGGGTCCATGGGGGTCCCACACATTCAAACAAGCCTAACCAAAAAATAAACCTTAGTCCTTGGGAAGGTCCTCTACAACTTTGCCTAGGACTTCTCTTCCAGGAAATGCACACACAAAAAGTTAGTCTAGGGACAACTCCAAACTGTCCAAATTTCAGTCCTTTTTGCAGTAGTTAACATGTCACTATCAAACTTTCCTGTTTTGATCAAACAAGCTCGAGGGCCTTTTAGCAGGACCTTTGGCATCCATCCCACTTCAGTTGAGCTCAAGAATCAAGCTTGGAAGTCCACTCCTCCACCAGTTTCAACCTAAACAACCCAATTAAGGCAGATTGTCCCATTAGAACTGCTTTTCTACTTTATTGCTTTATGCTGAACAATGTAGCTATTATTTCTGTTTCT
>JAIUZE010013310.1:0-46625 GCA_022085475.1 Heliosperma pusillum
ATCCTACCCCATCTATATTTGTCAAATGTCGACCTGGTAGGCTTCTGAAATTGATCTCTCAGCTTAACCATGCTCAGCGGGAAGCGGTGAAGCGCATTGGTTTTGGTGGGCTTCTTGATTTGAGACTAAAACATGTACCTGTTGAACACGTACATCTTTTTTTTGCAGCTTTTAATGACCTATCTCATATTTTTCGGGCATCTGATTCGAAGGAGTTTTTGGTGTCAAAATTTGATGTACATGACTGCTTCCTTTTACCTCTTGGTCACAAACCTCTTGATCTAGTTCCTACCGGTCGAAAGAAGGACCCCTTGGCGGAGGAAAACAAGCAATTGAAGGATCGGTGGAGGAAGAGTTACAAATTGTCCAAACCTGGCGAACCTATACACTTAGGGAAGTTATTAACAGACCTTGAGAAAGACAAGGAAGGTGGTGACCAATTTTGCCGGCTTTTTGTGCTGTTTAGCATGTCTACATTTCTGGCACCCACGACAAATAACACTGTCGACATGAAACTTCTTGGGAAAGTTGAAGATGTAGGTGTTATCAACGAGTACGACTGGTGTTCGTATGTTCTAGATGGTGTAGTAAGTGCTGCTTTTGTTGCTAGGAAGTCACCGAGGTGTTTACGTGGTTGTATTCCTTTCCTTATGATTACATATTTTCAGAGGTTTGACTTCCGTGACGAGGCGCCTCGTTATGACCTCCCGCTTATAAAGCACTGGGATGATGAGAGGATTGCCTCCAGGTTAAAGGGTGAGCTTGTTGGTGGCTGTTTAGGGCGACAGACTTGGTCGTCTGTCACGTACCCTCGTACCGGTGTTAGTTATACTTGTAACACCCGGAAATGTACCCTATTTTTCTAGTAGAAATATTTTACGAAATCTTTTCAGCAAATTTAAGTTTTAATTTATAATTTTATGTTCCGAGTCGAATTTAGAATTTCCGAGTTCGTATTTGGAATTTCTGTGAGATTCCATGAAAATCCCGTCTTAAGGCGAGTTGGACTTTTCTTGACTTTTGAGTCGAGTTTGACTTTTCTTGACTTTTTAAGGCGAGTTTGACTTTTCTTGACTTTTGAGTCGAGTTTGCCTTTTCTTGACTTTTGAGTCGAGTTTGACTTTTCTTGACTTTTGAGTCGAGTTTGACTTTTCTTGAATTTTAAGTCGTCGTTGACTTTTCTTGAATTTTAAGTCGTCTTTGAATTTTCTTGACTTTTAAACCGACTTTGACTTTTGTTGACTTTCCGACTCACCCTTTACTTATGACTCCTCATAACCTATTTTCCCCTCATTTTCCAGTTACTCCTTCTTCCTCATCAAACCACCAAAAACCTAAAACCCTCTTTGATCCGATTTTAAAATCATCATACCGCATTCGTTCTTTGACGGAATTCACGTAAGTTCGTCTTATTCTTCCCCTCTTAGCTTCCTCTATCCGTATGGGTAATAAAATTACCGTCTTTCTCGCTTTTTAAATTATCCGTCTTTCTCAAGGTGAAGTATATTCATCTTATATTGCCTAATTGTAGGTGGAGACTACTAGGAAGGCTTAGTAATCGATTAAAGGCGCGTAAAGGTAACGGTGAAGGGTTACTCGATATCATTTACGTGTTTTACATGATTTCCATGTTAGAATTCGTTTTTGGAATACAATTAGAAAGCTTAGAAATTATGATTTTGAGGATGATTGTTGTTAGTTGATGATTGTTGATGATGAATATTGATTGTTGATAGTTGATAGAAGTGAATTATGAAAATTGGAAATGATAGAAATAGTGTTGTTGTTCTCGGGTGGATTCGTGCAAATTCACAGCACCGACCCTTTTTGGTAGAATGCTCATATCTCCTTCGTTACGTGTTTGTTTTGGGCTTGTGATAACTCGTTGGAACCGTAAGGGGATAAGCTATCCCCTCGACTTGGAATTTCTGAATTCCCATATCCATAACTCTAGTTATGACCGTTTGAAGTGGACCCTTGTTTTAGTTAGTTTCCAAACTCGGTTTTTGTGTGTTGTTGTGCTCTGAGCCGGGGTACCGGCCGCCTCCCTCCACCCCGGCCTGGAACACGGCTGTGTTTTCTTCTTGAAATTTCTAAATCTCGTAATTTATAATAGTTCGCATGATTCGTTTATCGTATAATTTTATGTAGTGACTTATAATATTCATGTTTTGGATATATGATATTCTATTCGCTTGTATCACATGTTTCGTGACGGTTTTCGATATATCCCTCTTTTGAGTCGGTTTTACGTATGTTATGAATTGAGCACTAATGATCATGTGCTTTGAACTCTCATTTCCCGGCTACACCTTATACTCGTTAGACTGGAATGTCGGAGCGATTGGGTGTATCCTTGATGCTTGTATGCATGTTTAGTGGGGATATGACGACGTTGTTAGGAGGTGAACGCAATGCGTTGATCGACCCGGCCGTCAAATGTTGTATACTTGCGAGGTGGTGTTATTGCATGTAGCGTACTAGCTTGACTTTTGACTATATATCTCTTTCCGCCTCTTTCGTGAAGGTTGACCGAATTTGGGGTACTCGGCGTCTATGATTGACCGAGTCTTGGATGTGGAACGTCTTACCACATGTCGAATCGGAACACGTCTTATTCCGAGAGTCTGGCCAGGTTTAGACTAGGACCGTATTATTATCGTCGTCCTACCGAGAGGATTAGAGTCTTGTGTGTACGAAACGTCTTATCGTACATGATTCCGGGAAACTTCTTATCCCGTGAACTTCTTTGTCTAGGTCATGAGTATACGAAACGTCTTATCGTATACGGTTCCGGAAAACGTCTTATTCTGTGAGCTTCCATTGGCTTGTCTTGCTATTGTACACGATGCTAGTGCGTTTCATTTACCGTGAGAGATGTCGTCAATATATTGGTAGGGTTGGATGAATGATTATATGATTGATCATTGAATGACTTGGTATGGTTTGTTTGTCGAGTCTCAATCTTATCAAGTATATGCCGCTAACGGTGAGATGTAAGCCCTAGTGAGTATATAGTTGCCTAAGGGTGTCTTTCCCGAGTCTTTGAATAACATGATGGTTTTGGAATTGATTTCCACATGATCTTATCATTATATATTGTATTGCCTATCTTTTCTTATCGTAACTCACATGTATATCTATATATGCATGCTCTACTTTTGTATTTCCTTATATGTACGTTAAAGGTGATATGGCTGGGAGAACCCGGAGTTACGCCCCACTGACTGTGGCGTTCATGTTTTTCATGAATGAACAGGTTGCTTGCTTGGATGCCTTTTTGGATATGATGTTTTGGGGTTCGGGTGTGAGCTAGCGGGCGTTGTCCCTGGAAGTTTTCACCTCTAGACGATATTAGCTAGTTTTGCTAAACACTTGTTCTTTGCTAACATTTTAAGAGACCCCGTCTCTTTGTTGTATTTCCTTACTTAGTTGTAATATTTTGACACTCCTCGTGTTATATAACTTGCATGTTTAAAGGTTTTTAAAACTACCTATTTCCGCATTATAATTCACATGCTTGTTTGTTTTATTATTCCGCATTCGCGAGGGTTGTTACAAAGATCCTTAGATGTATCATTTCCAAGTCCTTGAAGGATTGGGATCTAAAGCTGGCCCAAGCAGAATATGCATTCAACAGAGCCCCCTCTACCAGCACAGGTAAAAGCCCCTTTGAAGTTGTTTATGGCACTAACCCCTTGATGCCAACAGACCTTGTATCTGTAGCAAGGAAGGTGGTGCCCTATGATGCAAAGATCAGGGTGGAGCAGATGATGCAGATACATGCCAAGGTAAAACAACAAATTGAGAAGTCCAATGAAGTGTATAAGTCCAGAGCAAGAGGTCCCAAGAAATCCAAAGAGTTCAAGGCAGGGGATCTAGTGTGGTTGCTAAAAGTCCATAGACCTTAATTAGACTCCTCTAATTAGTTACTAAATTACTTGTTAATTTAGTATTTAATGATCTATGTAACATGCATGCAAATATAAAGACATTTATATAAAAGAAGAAATTTCCTCACATTGATATGGAAATAAAATGGGCACAACAAGAACTCCTTCTTGTTGTTCTTGAGCTATAAATATGGATGAACGAGAATAATCTCCAAATTAGAAGACCTCCTTCAAATTGCACCAAGATGACACCAAATAATCTACCCTTATTATTAACTAGATAATAAGATAGATTTAATACTACCAATATTAGACTATATTACTACACTAATAATACTTAAGAAATATTAGTATTATGAGAGTTTTTAGTGAGAGGAAGAGTTTTAGAGAGAAGTGTGAATAAAAGCACAAAATGAAGTAGTAAAAAATGAACAACTATTGTTCATTATAAGGCCACTATGGCCGGACCATACATGCAAAAATGGCCTCTTATTTTGTTTAATTTATTCACATGTAATAAGGTGGAGTGTAGGATAAGATGGAATGATTAAAGTATGTAGGTTATGTCACAATCAAAAGGAGAATTGTGTAAGAAGGAAAGAACAAAATCATTTCTTCCTACATATGTCATAACCGGCCACATGTGGCTCATTATGGTCCATTTTGATTTTTGATATTAGTCCCACAAATACTTATTAATCATATGCTTAATTATCTTGTATATATAAGTATTAATTTGATCATATAACAATTATATGACACAATTAAATAAATAATATGTACTTAACATTTTAAGTAATATTTTACCATTATATCAATATATAATGGGTCCCACAATGCTTAGTTAATTTATTTTACAACTCCTTGTAAATATAATTAGCTAATTACCTCTATCTCAAAACCTCAACTAATTTAGTAATTTAACGATTAATTACTAAGTTAAATCTTATTTAATCTAATTAAAATAAGATATAAATTTATTAGTCAATTATCGCATAATTGAAAAATAAACTTAATCGAATTTGAGTTCATAACTCAATTTCTAATAATTAACTCTCGTACATATCGAATATATGTAATGGACTAATTAACTGTACCATATACAAATAATTAGTTACTATTTGGATTTCATCCTATAGGTGTGACCGAAAGGGATCAGTTGATCACCGCCGTCATACGACAATAACGTCAAACTCTAGTCAGCCAACCGTTATTGATTTACATTAATCAACTGACTAATCATAGATATAGTCAATAAATATCCCAACTATATTCCTTAATGACATTTATTAAGTGGCGCACTATTGTGGAGGACACCTACTCCAACAGTTGCACCTGAGGAAGGAGAGGTTTCCTGAAAAGAGAAAGAACAAACTGAGTCCAAGAGCATAGGGTCCCTTTGAGGTCATTGAGAAGTTGGGTTCTAATGCATACAAGATTGACCTCCCAGGTCGTACTTGCGATTGATTATATCTAGAGTGGTTTTCTCGATAGGGAGAGTAACTGTCTGACCGGAAAATCTACCATAGATCTCTTTCCGAGCGTGATCACGCATTTACATGAACTTCTCCTCGAGTGGCCCGAAGATGTTAATACCCAACGTGGGTGGACAATTCATGTTGACCCATCTTACACTGTATGATGCAAATCACCATGACCCAGAAGATGCCCATCGGCCTCCTTTTACCGCACGACCTAGAACAAAAACCAAAGTCAATCGGAAACTACACCGACTCAGGTAAATGGTCGCCAGTCTAAAGAATCGACTCATAGGAATAAGATAGAAGACCTTGCCACGACCAGGCATCAAATAATTGATTTAAGGGTCTATATAAATGTCACTGTCCGACAGAGTGTCATACAGTCTGTCTATGTATCGACCAGTCATCTCCATGACCCCATGGTGCTGAATCAACCATCGATCGACTTACAATCTAGTCACTTCGAGACGTTACCTCATTGAGTGACTAGGGACAAAATACTAAGTTCGTTCTATTCACTTGAATAGGGTCCAACATTGTCTTACAATCTATTCGGATGAACAAAGTATTAAATTTTGTCAAACTAAATAAAAGAGTTTATAATAAAACTCGAACAATGAATGCAATTATCATATATGAAATAATTAATACAACATTCAATTATTACATATTACATAGTCTAAAGAAATTCTGGTACACGTTTCAATCCCATTGTGACGACATGACCATTATGCTTAGCCTTTGATAAAGGCTTGGTTAAAGGATCAGCAATGTTGTCATATGTCCTAACCTTACAAATGTCAATTTCCTTGGTGTCCACGTAATCTCTAATTACATGATATTTCCTAAGTACATGTCTAGACTTGTTACTAGACTTGGGCTCTTTTGCTTGAACAATAGCCCCATTGTTATCACAATAAATCGTGATAGGATCTTTGGCAGTAGAGACTACTGTTAGTCGTTCCAAAAATTGTCGAATCCACACAGCTTCCTTTGCAGCTTCAAACGCTGCAAGGTACTCTGCTTCTGTTGTAGAATCCGTTGTAACGCTTTGCGTGAAACTCTTCCAGCAAACAGCTCCTCCATTCATCATATAAACGTAGCCGGATTGGGATTTCATATCATCCCTATCTGTTTGGAAACTGGCATCTGTGTAACCTTTTACACGCAACTCAGTCTAGCCTCCAAAGACGAAGAACGATTCCTTTGTCCTTCTCAAGTACTTAAGGATGTTCTTTACGGCTATCCAGTGACTTTCACCTGGATTTGCTTGGTAACGACTTGTCATGCTCAAAGCATATGCAACATCGGGACGAGTGCACATCATAGCATACATGATTGATCCAACAGCAGATGCGTAAGGGATCAATTTCATGCGTTCAATCTCCTCGGCTTTGGTAGGGCACTCTGACTTGCTCAAAGTGATCCCACTTCCCATAGGAAGAAAGCCTCTCTTAGAGTCTTTCATGTTGAACCGATCAAGAATTTTATCAGTATAAGTTTCTTGACTTAATGCTAGTATCCTTTTAGATCTATTCCTATAGATACGGATACCTAAGATGCGCTGGGCCTCTCCTAAGTCTTTCATTTGGAAATGTATTCCTAGCCACTCCTTCACAGAAGTGAGCATTGTAATATCATTCCCAATGTGTAGTATGTCATCTACATATAAGACTAGAAAAGTTACTTTACTCCCACTAAACTTCATGTATAAACATGGTTCTTCGACACTTCGAGTGAAACCATTTTGTTTAATTACATGATCGAAACGATGATTCCAACTCCTGGATGCTTGTTTAAGACCATAAATGGATCCCTTAAGTTTTCATACGTTCTTAGGGTTTGATGGATCCACAAAACCTTCAGGTTGTGTCATGTACACTTCCTCTTCTAGAATCCCATTCAAGAAGGCGGTTTTGACATCCATTTGCCAAATCTCATAATCATGAAATGCGGCAACCGCTAAGATAACCCTTATGGATCGAAGCATGGCGACTGGGGCGAAGGTTTCGTCATAGTGAAGACCATGAACTTGGGTGAAACCTTTTGCCACCAATCTAGCTTTGTAAACATCATTATGTTTATCTATGCCACTTTTGATCTTATAGATCCACTTACACTGAAGAGGTCTTACCTCTTTAGGTAAATCAACCAAGTCCCATACTTGATTGTCGTACATAGAATTCATTTCAGATTGCATGGCTCCTATCCATAGCTTTGAGTCGGGACTAGAAATGGCTGCTTTGTAGGTAGTAGGTTCGTTACTTTCAAAAAGTAACACATTATAGTCATCACCTTCCTCTATAATACCTAGGTATCTATCAGGTTGATGACTAATTCAGCTTGACCTTCTAGGTTCCGAAGAAATAATGACCATGTCAAATGAAGAGGGAACGTTTTCCTCGTCGTCCTTTTCGGTTTGTGGCTCTTGGACTTCATCAAGTTCAAATTTTCTCCCACTCTGTCTTTTAGAAATAAAATCATTTTCTAAAAAGACTGCATCACGAGACACAAACACTTTGTCCTCTTGTTTATTGTAGAAGTAATAAGCACGTGATTCCTTTGGATATCCTACAGACAGACATTTGTCATATTTGGGTGCGAGTTTATCGTCAGACTTATTCTTAATAAAAGCCTCGCATCCCCAAATTCTCATAAACGACAAATAAGGGACTTTCCCTGTCCATATCTGATATCAAGTCTTGTTTGCCGCTTTAGTCGGGCTTCGATTTAGTGAAAATATTGCAGATAAGATAGCAAAACCCCAAAAATAATCAGGAACCTCTGTCAGACTCATCATAGGTCGAACCATATCTAATAAAGTTCGATTTCTCCTTTCGGACACACCATTTAATTGGGGTGTCCCAGGAGGAGTCCATTGTGATACTAAACCACAATCTTTTAGGTGTGAATCAAATTCATTGTTCAATTATTCACCACCACGATCGGATCGTAGGGCTTTACTCTTTTTATTCAATTGGTTTTCTACTTCATTTTGAAATTCTTTGAATTTTTCAAAAGCATCACTTTTATGCCTCATCAAGTAGACATATCCATATCTACTCAAGTCGTCGGTAAAAGTAATGAAGAAGTGATAACCACCTCTAGCTTGGATAGTCATTGGACGCATACATCCGTATGTATAAGTCCTAATACTTCACTTGCTCGTGTCCCTTTTCCCGTAAAAGGAGCACGAGTTATCTTGCCTAGAAGACAAGATTCACATACACCATAAGATTCGTAATCGAATGGTTTGAGTACTTTAGATGAAACAAGTCTCTTTATGCATCGTTCGTTTATGTGCCCTAAACGACAATGCCAAAGGTATGATTGATTAGGTTCACCTGTTTTGAACTTCTTGTTTTCTACATGATAGACCTCTTTTGCAATATCTAGATCATAAATACCTCCAATAGAAATGGCCTCGCCATAAACCATTTCATTTAAACAAAAAGTACAACAATTGTTCTTAATACAAAATGAAAATCCTTCCATGTCTAACACGGAAATGGAGATAATGTTCTTGGTAAGAGTTGGTACATAATAGTAATTATTTAAATACAACTCTAAACCATTAGGCAAAAGAAGAACGTAGGTGCCCACGGAAATTGCGGCTACCTTAGCTCCATTTCCCATGCGCAAGTCCACGTCACCCTTGGCTAGTGCTTGCGCGTCCTTCAGCCCATGTACATGATTACAAAGGTGAGAACCACATCCGGTATCAAATACCCAAGAAGATGTACTAGCAAAGTTAATATCTATCATATAAAGTGATGAAAGAATTTTACCTGACGTTGTCACACAACCGTTCTTTTTGTCTTTCAAGTATTTGGGGCAATTGCGTTTCCAATGCCCTTTGCCATTACAATAATAGCAATCCGCCTCCGCGTGTTTGTTGACTTTGGGCTTGGACTTATAAAAGACCTTGCCCTTTCCCTTGCCGACTTTCTTGAAAAGAGTCTTACCCTTTCCCTTGTCCTTTTTCACCCCAAGGTTCATGTTCTTCATTTTCATTGAAAGAACGTCCTTGGGTTCACTCCCACTAGCCTCCATGTCCCTCTCCGCTTGGGTGAGGAGTGCATAGAGTTCATGGAAACTCTTGTCCATGCCATTCATGTTATAGTTCACCCTAAATTGGGTGAACTTAGGTGTGAGTGAATGAAGGATTTTACCCACCACCAATTGCTTCGGAATTTCGCACCCTAGACGCTCTAAGGTGTCCGCGTGCTCAACCATTTTAAGCACGTGTGGCCCAACTTTTTGGCCCCTTTGAAGCTTAGTGTCAAAGAATTTTGTAGCCGCCTCATATTGGAGAATTTGAGGGGCTTTCGAAAACATCGTCGTAATCCTCGTGAATATCGCATAAGCATTGAGAGATATAAATTGGAGTTTGAGTTTGGGTGAGATTGACCAAATCAAGACATTCTTGACGTCATTGGCAACCTTTAAATAAAGGTCATATTCGGCCCGAACCACCGAGGACGATCTAGGCGCGGGTTCGGTGGGGGGCTCTTCGACCAAGTAGCAAAGCACGTTATCGGATATCGCGGCGCTCTTGATCGTTGATTCCCATTCAACGAAGTTACTACCGTCATCTTTTAGGACACACTTGTCCATGACGGATCTCAACCATGAGTCCTTACCCAAGGTTGCGTTGTTGGATGAAGTTGACATTTCGCGAATATGGTTACTACAACAAAAAGAAATATATAAACATTCATTGTTAATTTACTTGAAAAACATTTTAACAAGTTTAGCATTCATATAATGACCTCTCACTAAATTATATAAATGATTCCAAGACCCATTTTAAAAAAAAAATAGTCATCGCATGCTACCTTTATCTAGAAACGGTAAGTCATTACTTGACTAATTCTACCTTTAGAACTCTTGGTTGACGGATTTCAACTAAATCCATCTCCTAGTCCCAAGATAACGCTTATCTCGTTGAGTCCAATCCAATTTTAGCTTGTGATCGTATCACCCTACTTACCCGAGGTAAAAAGGGACCCACGAGTGTGGTAGCCCTAATGAACACGGGATTCATAGGTGTTACTAATTGGTAAGGTTAATCTCAATTTTTTTAAATCTGTGAGAGATCTTGTCAATTTAGTTATTAATTCCCTATAAGTGAACTAAGTCGGTGAATTGTGAATAACGTTGAATTGACAATAACGGAAAATAAAATGCATGTGTGACGATTTTGGCATGAGCGGAAACAAAGCAAGCAACAAAGCAAAGATAAAATCCTAGTATGGTCACCTAGCTAATCAAATTAACTAGATAATTACCAACTCCTTGGTCCCTTGCCTCTTCACTTGGAAGTTGAAACACCTTCCAAAAATGGCTCCGTCTTGAGGGAGTCACCGGTCTTCATAAAAATAATTACAAATATAAAAATTTCTATTATAAATTTATTCTATAAAATGAAATTATTAAATTATACAAACCAGCAATACGAGGTCGCAATAAAATTACAACCAAACCGTTATTCCCTTACATTACGGGTAATAACGATTAAAAATAACTAGCCCATACTATGTACAAAATTTGCATAAATTATTAAATAAATGAAATTCATTCATTCAACCATAAATAAAATAAATTACTGCAAAAATCATGCCAAAATCGCCCTAAACACATTCATGCTCATTGTAGCTCGATTTTACGGGATTTATTGATTTTTAACCATTAAAAATCAATATCAACATTTAAATCTCATTTAAATTCAAACTAATTAACTAAGCTGTTTTAGAACTCAAAATTAGTCCCTACTAATTTTGTTGGTAATTAATTAGATCGATTTGATTTTATTTGCTAAATATAACGGTTTAGTCATAACAATTATGAAATAAACCCAAAATAAAATATAAACATCATAAAAATTTGAAACCAAAACTTTTGTACATTCTGGAACATTTCCAGGAACTCCAAAAATAGAAACATTTTCCCAAAAAATTTAAATTAATTTTATGAACAAATAACTTTGTATTTAATGGTTTTATCAAATAAAAATCATTAAATATAGTAAAACAGTGAATCAAATTAAGAAATTTTACCAGATGGTCAACATCAAAATGTAAAATGTACCAAAAATTTTCATGACCAGAAAAGGATGTTTCGATTTTATGAACATTATAATCTCATATTATCGACTTTTATCGTATAAAAATCAATAAACATGCAATACTTAATTAAAAGTCACGAAATTTTACATTCAATATATAAGACATGCATGTGAGATCATATTAAAATTTCATGTCCATAATCAACATGAAACTATTTTTAGTTAACTTTTAACTCATAAAATGCATGTTAACTCGGTTAAAAAACCAAAAATCAAAAAATATAGCAAATCAATCCCTATAATCACGAAATTTGACCACAAACATTTTGAGGTAAGTAGGTATACATGAACCAAAAATATTTGTCATAATCATATTTTAACTTACATTTTTGATTTATTAGTTATCTTATAACTTTTATAAAAATTGTCCAAAATGAAGATGCATGCTACAAGCTAGCTTTGATACCACATGAAAGTCCATAGACCTTAATTAGACTCCTCTAATTAGTTACTAAATTACTTGTTAATTTAGTATTTAATGATCTATGTAACATGCATGCAAATATAAAGACATTTATATAAAAGAAGAAATTTCCTCACATTGATATGGAAATAAAATGGGCACAACAAGAACTCCTTCTTGTTGTTCTTGAGCTATAAATATGGATGAACAAGAATAATCTTCAAATTAGAAGACCTCCTTCAAGTTGCACCAAGATGACACCAAATAATCTACCCTTATTATTAACTAGATAATAAGATAGATTTAATACTACCAATATTAGACTATATTACTACTCTAGTAATACTTAAGAAATATTAGTATTATGAGATTTTTTAGTGAGAGAAAGAGTTTTAGAGAGAAGTGTGAATAAAACCACAAAATGAAGTAGTAAAAAATGAACAACTATTGTTCATTATAAGGCCACTATGGTCGGACCATACATGCAAAAATGGTTACATAGATCATTAAATACTAAATTAACAAGTAATTTAGTAACTAATTAGAGGAGTCTAATTATGGTCTATGTACTTTCATGCATGCAAATAAAAAGACATTTATATAAAAGAAGAAATTTCCTCACATTGATATAGAAATAAAATGGGCACAACAAGAACTCCATCTTGTTGTTCTTGAGCTATAAATATGGATGAACACGAATAATCTCCAAATTAGAAGACCTTCTTCAAGTTGCACCAAGATGACACCAAATAATCTACCCTTATTATTAACTAGATAATAAGATAGATTTAATACTACCAATAATAGACTATATTACTACACTAGTAATGCTTAAGAAATATTAGTATTATGAGAGTTTTTAGTGAGAGGAAGAGTTTTAGAGAGAAGTGTGAATAAAAGCACAAAATGAAGTAGTAAAAAATGAACAATTATTGTTCATTATAAGGCCACTATGGCCGGACCATACTTGCAAAAATGGCCTCTTATTTTGTTTAATTTATTCACATGTAATAAGGTGAAGTGTAGGATAAGATGGAATGATTAAAGTATGTAGGTTATGTCACAATCAAAAGGAGAATTGTGTAAGAAGGAAAGAACAAAATCATTTCTTCCTACATATGTCATAACCGGCCACATGTGGCTCATTATGGTCCATTTTGATTTTTGATATTAGTCCCACAAATACTTATTAATCATATGCGTAATTATCTTGTATAATTAAGTATTAATTTGATCATATAACACTACAAGAAACGTCTTCAGTACCGACGGGAAAATAGCGACCGAAAAATAAATCAGTCGGTAATCAGTAATACCGACCGAGTTCAGTCGGTAAAAATATATGTAGTCGGTAATTTACCGACCGCCGCCTTATCGGTCGACACATTGATGTAGTCAGTCGGTATTCTACTTATTACCGACCGTTTTATGTAGTTTTACCGACCGTTTTTAAATCGGTCGGTAACCGTGTTTAATGAGATAGAATTAGCTCTTGTTCCCCTCCATTATTGCATTTTTAGAAAAAAAAAACGCAAGAGACAAAGAATAACATCACCACCGAACATCGCCTTCCCACATCATCACCTCCGGTCCACCACTGTGCTCCCACCGTCCTGACGACGCCACAACCGGCCACCACCAGCCTGCACGCACAATGGCTCTTATATCTCTCTTCTACTCTTCTAATTCCTTATTTGTTCTAGCTATTCTAGGTATAGATTTCTTATTTAATTTTCTTTGCTTTGTTGATTTAATTGAGTTTATTATTGTTATTTACCTATAATATTGAGTAACAATTGATTATTTGTTATTAATTAAAGGTAGATTTTGAATTAGTTTAGTTAGGGTTTGATGAAATTTAGGGAATTTGGGTTTTTTTTGTTTTACGTTAATTTAATTGAGTTTATGATTGTTATTTACCTACAATATTGAGTAGCAATTGGTTAGTGTTGTTTTCTAGTTTTTTTTTTATGGTAAAGTGTTGTCTAGTGTTATTTTCTAGTAGTATGTAGTGGGAGTATCGAGCATAAGTCATTCGATTTACTTGACAAAGTAGTTCGATGAGGAGATTTTCTTCTTCTTCTTCTTCAAATATGTAAATTTGCTATAATCTTATTCTTACACCAATACAAAAATGGGGTATAGAGGCATGTAGTGGTATTAACTTGGTTTGATTATCGTCAGTAATCTCATGCTCTAACCTCCATCATTCATTCACTCTTATAGTCTCATTTGTGATGTATTGCTCCATTAAGAAGCAACATTCAGTGTCTGTATACTGTCAATTCATCACTTTTTAATTGTCTGCCTTGCACATTTTAAGTTTGTCTTTGCTATGAGATTGGTCTTGTATAATTTTTGTATTCAATTTACGATAGGTTGCTATTTGACTATTTTTGCCTGTCACTACTCTTTCCATGTATCTGCAAGATGTCGGTTGAAATGATTGCTTGTTGAATCTTCATCAGTCAAGAAGATACATTCTAAATAAGGGTATGTTATTGGTTCAAAATACTAGCAATCAATGAATCAATTAGAACGAATTGCTTCTTTGTTATCATATTACTACGTATTAAATTCCATTACGCTATTGAAGCTTCTGAGAGACTTACATGGTGTCATGTTTTGTGCCAATGACAGTTATGTGCATGTAAATGTAGAACCAGATAACCTTTTAGTTGTTTAACTGTCCACTGATCCAGAGAAGAAGGTGTTCTTGTTGGCCCAGACTTTGTAATCTACTAATTTATCACCTCAAATCGATAAATTTATGGATGTTTCAGCATAGGTGATGTTTGACTTGTCAGAGATTTCTATCTAGTTGCAGAGACCAAGTGAAGGGATGCCTCTAGTAAGCAACATGTGGTTATGATTGAAGTCTTCGTATATTCAGGTCAGCAACATTTCTTAAATCACTCACATGTTTTTATTCGCAGCAATGCAACATCGTTCGACATTGAATAATGTCATATTGTATAGACTGCTACAATGTTAAATTTGTAGGGTAATTGTTTGTTATATAAGACCTACATCCCATAAATGTTATTCTCATTTGACTTTGTTCCTTCCCTAAACTACTCAGGTAGTTTAGATTGTAACAAATTGAATAAATGTTGAACGAATTGATTTATGTTTGTATTTGGTCTGAAATTTATAGATCTTGAACAAATTGATTTGAAGTGGTTGATTTGCGGAAGGGTGTTATCAAAAGTCTCATCTCTAATATTACGGTGTGTGCTTATGACTATCACTTCTAGTGAACCTCTTATCTTGAACATACATTGCGTAGGTCGATGCAAATTATTTTTGTTTTACTGGACGTTTGCTCACCGTCATTTATCATGTTGTTTATACGTTTAATTTGCGTAGTTGAGTTACTGTGGCTGTACATTTAAATTTTTTATTGATTTCAATGCAGGTGATCGCAGGGTTATAGGTGGCTATCTACTCATGTGTTCAATTATTGCACGAGATCACACATGGACTATAGATAGCACTGGTTCAGGTGAGTAATTACGTATGACTTAATGTCGTCATATTTTTATCAAGTAATGAAATTGTACAACCAGTCATGCTCAAATGTGATGGTACCTTGATATGCCTATTTCAGGTTAATTAAGAACAAATGCGCAACACGAGTTTAGAAATCAAGCAGAAGACATACTACTACTACGATAACTCGAGCTCGCGGCGATGGTGGTCTTGTTAGAGTCGGCGTAGGATTTCAAGTAGAAATTTTTGTAGCTTGATGTTAGTTTACATTTGTTGGTAGAGTATGACTTTGTTGTTTGAGAAACCTTTGTTTGGATATATTGTATTGTACTTGAATAACAATTTTTTTATACAATTCATGATTGGATCTCTAAGGCGTGTCAAGTTTTGAAATTATTATTATTTGTAGTACTATTAGAATTGATATTCAAAGGTAATTAATAAGCGTACAGGAGAAAAAAAATACAAAATAGCGCCAAACTTACCGACTGAACAAACGAAATTACCGACCAAAGAAGAAAATTACCGACCGATTGTTAGATTTTACCGACCGATTTTCGGTAGGTAATTACCGACCAAAATTTTTGTTTACCGACCAAAAAAATCGGTCGCTAATTTTACCGACCACAAAATCGGTCGGTAAATTTCATTTACCGACTATTATTACCGACCGAAATATTTGGTCGCTAATTATGAAAAAACGGTCGGTAGACGTATTTACCGACCGACTTTTTGCATTACCGACTGTTTTTTTCGGACGCTATTCCCGAGTATTCTTGTAGTGTAACAATTATATGACACAATTAAATAAATAATATGTACTTAACGTTTTAAGTAATATTTTACCATTATATCAATATATAATGGGTCCCACAATGCTTAGTTAATTTATTTTACAACTCCTTGTAAATATAATTAACTAATTACCTCTATCTCAAAACCTCAACTAATTTAGTAATTTAACGATTAATTACTAAGTTAAATCTTATTTATTCATATTAAAATAAGATATAAATTTATTAGTCAATTATCGCATAATTGAAAAATAAACTTAATCGAATTTGTGTTCATAACTCAATTTCTAATAATTAACTGTCGTACATATCGAATATATGTAATGGACTAATTAACTGTATCATATACAAATAATTAGTTACTATTTGGATTTCATCCTATAGGTGTGACCGAAAGAGATCAGTTGATCACCGCCGTCATACGACAATAACGTCAAACTCTAGTCAGCCAACTGTTATTGATTTACGTTAATCAACTGACTAATCATATATATAGTCAATAAATATCCCAACTATATTTCTTAATGAGATTTATTAAGTGGCGCACTATTGTGGAGGACACCAACTCCAAAAGTTGCACCTGAGGAAGGAGAGGTCTCCTGAAAAGAGAAAGAACAAACTGAGTCCAAGAGCAGAGGGTCCCTTTGAGGTCATTTAGAAGTTGGGTTCTAATGCATACAAGATTGACCTCCCAGGAGAGTATGGAGTGCATGGCACATTAAATTTTGGTGATCTAAGCCCATATTATTGAGAATCTGATGATGACAGTAGTGAGGATTTGAGGACAAATCCTTTTCAGGAAGGAGAATTTGCAACAGGAGTTGAACCTCCAGCCAACCAGAACAATGTCACAGCAAGAACATGGGGCTTACCATCTACCCTACACCAAGGCAGGAGTCCCACAGCAAAGACACCAAGATTACTACCTCCCAGGCACCCACCCTTATGTCAAGAACCAGCAGGAACACTAGCAAGAACAACCACACCAAGACTGACCAGAGCAGGATCCATCCTTCAGAAAACCAGCCAGTACAAGTCCAGTAACCAGCCAATTCTCATGCAGCACGAGTCCAACCATGGACTCCAACTTCTTTTCCCTTCAAGTTAAGGTCCTTAGCAACATAAAAGTCTTGGAAAAGTTTTCCAAATAAGTTCTGGAAGTCCATCTAAAACAGCCTACAATATTGAAGATCATTTGAGGAAGTCAGCAGGAACAAGTCCAATTTAATCTGTCCAAGGCTCCTTAATTTTGTATGATCAACCTAGCATAAATAAGAACGTTGGAAGGGTATCTAACAGTCCCTCTCAACCCCCAAGACCAGTAGCAACAAGCCAGACAAAGGCTCCCCAAGAATTTGAGCAACATTACCATTTCACGCAAGGGACAAGAACACTTTTCAGCATTGATTTCTGCCAGTTGCAGTCTGTCATAAACTCGTCCTTATTAGCTGACTTTTGCATTGTTTAGCAGTATTTGTAAGGCTCTTTCAGCCCTTAGATTATGTTATTTTCATAAGGCCTGCAATGTAACCCTAAAGAACTCAGATTTGAATTAATATAAACCTGAACTTTGTTCATTTGCAATTCCTTAGCAAAGCTAAGTATTGTGGTAATCCTTATTGAACTTGTGTGTGATCTAAGATTACAGTGTCTAAGATGTTGGAGTAAGTGTCCTCCACAATAGTGCATTTATATAATAAATCTCATTTGGAATATACGTGGCATGATTAGTATATTGTGATACTCCACGTCAGTTGATTAACGTAAATCGGTAACGCTCGGCTGACTAGAGTTTGACGTTATTGTCGTATGACGGCGGTGATCAACTGATCCCTTTAGGTCACACCTATAGGATGAGACCCAAATAGAATACTAATTATTTGTATACGATACAGTTTAATTAGGGCATTACATATATTTGATATGTATGTTTAGTTACGAGAGTTATTTATTGCAAATTGAGTTAGGAACTCATTTCACTTAAGTTTATTAGTCAATTATACGATAACTGACTGAATAAATTTTACGTCTTATTTTAATACGATTAAATAAGATTTAATTTAGTGAGTAATCGTTAATTCATTAAATTAGTTGAGGTTATGTATATATTTTGAGGTAGGGGTAAATAGTTAATTATATTTACAAAGAGTTGTAAAATAAATTAACTGGGCATTGTAGGACCCATTATCTATTGATATAATGGTAAAATATCACTTAAAAGTTAAGTATTTATTTGAGTCATATAATTGTTATATGATCAAATTAACACTTAATTATACAAAATAATTAAGCATATGATTAAGTAGTATTTGTGGGACAAATATCAAAAATCAAAATGGACCATTTTGAGCCATGTGAGGCCGGTCATGGTAGTAGTAGTAGTGATGATAATTGTTTTTGTTTATACAAACAAGCAACCTTATGATAATGACATATCATGCATTCCAAATCATTACATACACTACCATACTCTACTACAATTGCATGTGAATTAAATAGCAAAAATCAAAGGCTACATGGACACAAGAGGTCCGGCCATTATGTCCTTAAAATGGACAATGGTTGTTCATTTTGGTACAACTTGATTCTTGCTTATTTTTACACTTCTCTCTAAAAATCTCTTCTCTCTAAACTCTCTAAATACACTAATATTCTCTACATATTACTATTGTAGTAATACAATAATATTAGTAACATTTATCTTACTTATTATCTAGTTAATTGGGTTTAATCTTGGGTGCAACAAGAAGGAAATTATTTGGGTTTAATCTTGGGTGCAACAAGAAGGAGACCTTCTACTTTGGAGGTTATTTTATGGAGGATCATCCACTAAATACATGTTCAAGAACAATAAGAAGGAGTTCTTATTGTGCCCCATATTGGCCGAAAATTTCCATTGTAAGGAAATTTCATCTTATCTTTATGTTTATGCTTTTATATTTGCATGCATGATAACTAGATCCTAAATCATTAAGTTATTGTAATTTGATGAACTAATTATAGGAGTCTAATTAGAGGTCTAGGACTTTCATGTGGTATCAGAGCTCAATTGTTACATGCATGTCGATTTTAAGCATTAAAATCGAGAGTTATACGATAACTTGGGTAAAATTGAAAATTTGTGTTAAAAATTGGTTTGCATGAAATTTTTTATTTGCGTGCATACTTACTGACCTCAAAATGGTTGTGGTCAAATTTGGTGATTTTAGGGATTGATTTGCTATTTATGTTGATTTATGGCCTTTAAATCATCTTAATATGCATGTTTTATGTTAAAAGTTAACTAAAAATAGTTGCATGTTGATTCTGGCCATGAAATTTTGATATGATCTCACATGAATGTTGTACATACTGTATGTAAAATTTCGTAACTTTTAATTAAGGTTTGCATGATTATTGATTTTTATAAGATAAAAGTAAATAAAGTGAGATTATTATGATCGTAAAATTTCGTAACTTTTAATTAAGGTTTGCATGACTATTTTACTATATTTAATGGTTTTTATTTGATAAAACCGTTGAATACAAAGTTATTTGTTCATAAAATTAATTCAAACTTTTTTGGGCAAATTTTTCTGGTTTTTAGAGTTCCTGGAAATGTTCCAGAATGTACAAAATTTTTGGTTTCAAATTTTATGATTTTTATATTTTATTTTTGGTTTATTTCATAAATGTTATGATTAAACCTCTATATTTAGCAAATACGATCAATTCGAACTAATTAAATACAAACAAAGTTAGTGGGGACTAATTTTGAGTTCTAAATCAGTTTAGATAATTAGTTTGAGCTTAAATACGATTTATGAGTTGATGATTGATTTTTAATGGTTAAAAATCGATAAAATCCATAAAACTGAGCTAGAATGAGCATGATAAGTATCAAGGGCGATTTTGGCATATTTTTCCAGCATTTTATTTATGTTGTTATGGTTAAATGAATGAATGTCAATTATTTACTTTTTAATGCAAGTTGTACCTAGTATGGCCTAGATTATTTTAATCGGTATTACCCGTAATGTAAGGGAATACCGATTCGGTTGTAATTTTATTTGCGATCTCGTATCGCCGTTTGTAATAATTTCATTTCATTTTCTAGATCAAATGTATAATAGGAATTTTATTTGTATCTTTTGTAATTAATTATTATGAAGACGGAGATTCCCGAAGTCGGTGTTCCAAAAGACGGTGCCATGAAGAGGCAAGGGGCCAAGGAGTTGGTTTCCAATTTTGTAATATACTAGTTAATTAGATTAGCTAGGTGGCCATACTAGGATTTATTATTTGCTTGTTTTATGTTTTTCCGCACATGCCAAAATCGCCAACATGCATTTTTATTTCTCGATTGTCAATTCAAAGTTATTCAAAATTCACCGACTTAGTTCGCTTATAGGGAATTAATAACAAAATTGACAAGACCTCTCACATAACTTTAAAAAATTGAGATTTAGCCTTACAAATTGAAGCACCTATGAACCCCGTGTTCATTAGGGCTACCACGCTCGTGGGTCCCTTTTTACCTCGGGTAAGTAGGGTGATGCGATTACAAGCCAAAATTGGATTGGACTCAACGAGATAAGCGTTATCTTGGGACTAGGAGATGGATTTAGTTGAAATCCGTCAACCAAGAGTTATAAGTGTAGAATTAGTCAAGTATTGACTTACCATTTTTAGATAAAGGTAGCATGCGATGACTATTTTTGTCTAAAGATGGGTCTTGGAATCACTTATATAATTTCGTGAGGGGTCATTATATGAGTGACTTGTTTAAAATTATTTTTACAAGTAAATTATATATAAGCAATGAATGGCTATTTTCCATTGAGATTTATTTTATACGCGCAAATGACATATATTTTATCCTTCTATGAACTTGTAAATCCGTTCAATCGTGGAAAGGAGTTTCCATTATTTTATACGGTAGCATTTTGATTGCAATCTCCGTTTAAACCACCGAAACTAATGACAAAATGAATTTTTCTTTTGATCCTCACATTCACCATCGCACATGTCTCTTGAGAAGAGTATATGAATAAGTCACACTTAGTCACAAACGTTTTGATTTTGTTTTAGTGACGTCTTCTTATAACAATGGTACATCAATCTTTTTGCTCCAAAGAAAATATTTGTAATTTTTTGGTATGTCGTCATAATGCTCCTTATCGAGGCTTGCCTCAAAAGAGGCCAAATCAGTTGGGACGACAAGGTTTCTCGATTTATTTGAAATCATGTTTAACCAAAAACCGTAGTCACTTTATGAAAGGTTTATCCTTTTTGAAGGCAAAACCAGGAATGAAATGAAGAGTAATCTTCATTTTAATTCTAATCTACTTGTCTAAAAGGAGATTTATGAAAGTGAGTGGGAGCTCTAAGAAGGATGTTTTATTCTTAATTGTTAAGAATAAGACGAGGTTCAAAAGTAGGTTGGCACGATATTGGCACAAGGCTAGGGAAAAAGGCAAGGCTATTTTGAATAGTAAAGTCAAAACCCAAGCAAGGTGTCAAACCCAACTTTTGATGATTCTATTTTACAGTGTAAGACACTAGAAAAGAATTTGCCCCAAGTTTTCTAAAGAGTTAGAAATTGGGTGTACGATTATCACCCATAATATCTGTATGATCGACATTTATTTTGCTAAAATGCAAGTTTTGGGTATTAGATACCCATTATGGTTTTCATCAATGTATTCAATGCATATAATCATGATTCGTGCGACGACTAACCATGATTAAATGTCGTCCTACAAAGGAAATAGAACTATTGTAGTTTTATTTCTATAGAGACATATAAAAGTTATAATGTGATCAATCTAGCTTTGTATTTAGAGGTATACTTTAATAAACGTTATTATGTTCATGACCTCTAAATAAAGAATATAGTATCCACTTTAGTGTACGACACAAGTGTTTCACTTTTGTGAATGGAACAAGCATTGTATCTATTTATGCCTATACTTGGTCAATGGATATCCCATACCAATCAAAGTTAACTATATTCTTGACCTAAATTAGAAATTACTTGTCATATAGATTGAAAAAGGCTCAAAATTGGTGACCCAAATCTAATCTTAATTCTGGATTGTGTAGCACATCTAAAACACTTGATTTTGAATCTTATGGTGTGTGCGAATCTTGTATTCAAGGCAAGATAATTCGTGCCCATTTTATTAAAAAGGAAATCGAACTAGTGATTTATTGGCCATATTACATAAGAATATGTGTGGTCCAATAACAAACACAACCAGAGATGGTTATGACTATTTCACTTTATTTACCAACGATTTAAGTAGATATTATATTTGATTCTACTTAATGAGGTGCTATGAGAAATTATTTGAAAAGTTCAAAGAGCTTCAATGTGAAGTAGTTAACCACCAAGAGTATTAGATCAAGGACTTACGACCAAATCGTAACTAAAATATCTAAGTATTGACTTTGATTTTCACCAAAAGTATTGTGAAATAGTTTCACGAGTTAACTTCTCTAACACACATTATGAGATAAGGTGTTGTTAAATAGAGAAACAGAACCTTATACGATATGGTTTTGTCTTTGTCAAGTCAAACTAAGCCATTTGACTAACCTTGGGATATTAATATTTTTGTCTGCTATTTCTTTTCCCACCATATCAAAGCACATTTATAACAGTCGGATTTTATACGATATGGATAGGTAGCGTACCTAATTCATAAGTTATCCGACTGAAACAAGTGCTCAATACTCCTACATTGACCACGAGAACAAAGCGTTTGTGACTCGTGATGCTGTCTTTCAATAAAAATACGATTATTTCTTGATAAGACAGAGTGGGAGAAAATGTTTCAAGAGCCACAAAACTGAGCAAATGGTCCGGAAAAATTTTCCTCATTGCTTGTTCAGTAGTAGTTTCTTCGGAACCTAAGAGGTCAGGTGGAATTTTATCACTCCTTATTAGTGATGAATTCTAATCCGTGACTTATAAAAGACTGTTTCTAGTCCCAACTTCTTGCTATGGCTTAGAGTCATGTGATTCGTAATGGACTCCATGCATGATGGTCAGGTATATGACGTGGTAAATTTTACTTGAAGAAGTACGACCTCTTCAATGTAATTTGCATGGATGAACATTAAAATGTTTTCAAAGATAAATTGGTAGGCAAAGAGTTTTGCACCAACCTTAATTCTTCGATCCATTCGAATATACTTAGCGATTACACCATATCATAATAGTATGACGTCAACTGGATCTCAAGAACCACCTTCTTGAATACGATTCTAGAAGAGGTAGTATATTTTATATTCACCTGTGGGTTCGGAGATCCTAATTATCCTAAGTTAATTTTCAAGCTTAAGAGTATGTCTTAAGTAAGCACTAAAGAGTTGGAATTAGTGTGTCAATCATGTTGTAAAATATTTCTCGATATCTCGAGGAATTATGTTTATACATGAAGTTTAGTGAGAGTAATGTGGTGTGCATCAGTATTATATGTGGAGACATATTGATCATTTTAGATGATGGAATATTTTGGAGAAGTAGAATACATCTTTTAGATATCTGGATTTATGAAGATAAATCTAAAAGGATATTAGCATTAAGTCAAAATTCTTATATTGATAAGATCTTTGACTAGTTTAAGAAACTTGAACACATGATAATTGATTCCTTTTGCTTCCGCTACGGGATCAATTATAAACGTTGTGATGTATACTCAATCCGACATTTCACATGCTTTGAGTATGACGAATCATTTGCAATCAAATCCAAGTGAGAGTCACTTGATAGCCATAAAGAACATTCTTAAGTACTTGCGAAGTACTAAAGATATGTTCCATGTGTTTGGAGTTTACAGTGAGTTGTGTGTAAGTGGTTACACAGACTATAGTTTCCAATCTAATCAAAGTGATTTGAAATCACGAACTGGCTGTGTTTTATAGAAGATTTGTCTGTTGGAAGAGTTCCAAGCAGAAAACACTATTGGAAAGGTTCCAAGTAGGAGTGACATTTTCAAATATAAATGTCATGTATCCGCTGGAAGTGTTCCAGGCACTTTATCATTGCGGATTTCACAACGGAAATAGATTACATTGCATCATATGATGATGCATATGAAAGTAGCTTGGATTCGACAGTATTGGAGGGACTAGAAGTAGTTCCTATAGCTGTATTCCATGTCCCATTATACTGGTAAAACAGTGGGAGCTACCTTTAGGTTAAGAGTCCTAAGTCTAGATTCAAACCTAGACACGTACTCATAAAGTTTTATGTAATATGAGATTACGTAGACAAAGAGAAAAAGCAATCAAAACGGTAGGAAAGATGCAAGTAAATTAATCCATTACCATGCCCTTTGCAGGCTGAACATGATACTCATGTCATTTCAATGGAATTGAAATATGTACCTGAATTGCTAGAGATTATGAGATATGAAATTATTGATAGCGTATCAATTTTTCCAAATATTTGATAATCGCATTCATTGTTAGAGTTTCATTAAAAACTCCTTTATTTAGTTTCACTAAATTTTAATACTTTGTTTATCCGAATTGGTTGAAAGAAAAGTTGAACCCAATTCAAGTGAACAGGATGAACTTAGTGTTTTGTCCCTAGTCACTCATATGAGGTGACGTCTCGAAATGACTAGATTGTAAGTCGATCGATGGTTGGTTCAGCACCATGGGGTCATGGAGATGACTGGTCGTTTACATAGACAGACTGTAGACACTCTGTCGGGCAGTGACCATAATAGAGTCTCTTATCAAAATTTTGAAGCCTGTTCGTGGCGGGGATTTCTATTTTATTTCCTATGAGTCGGATTTTTTTTAGACTGGCGACCATTTACCTGAGTCGGTGTATTTTCCATTGACTTGGTTTTTGTCCTAAGGTCGTGCCAGTTAAAGGAGCCGATGGACTCTTCTGGTCTGGTTATCTGCATCATACCAGTTATAGAGAATGTGGTCAACGGAATTGTCCCACCCGTGGGTATTAATAACATCTTTCGGGCCCACTCGAAGAGTAGTAACTGGAAATGCGTGGCCACGCTCGGAAGAGATCTCTGGTAGATTTTCCAGTCAGACAGTTACTCTCCCAGATCGAGAAAACCACTCTACTTATAATTTTAAATTGCAAGTGCGATCTGTAAGACACCTTGCGATGAGTGGGAGGATGTGACGCAAAAGAGACAAGAGAATCGGTAGCACACAACTTGTCGAGACAAGTGGGAGAAGTTGTAGGAGGAGGAGTTCTCTGCAATAGTGTTGCTACATGCACAACTTGTATCGGACAAGTGGGAGATTGTTGGAGTAAGTGTCCTCCACAATAGTGCATTTATATAATAAATCTCATTTGTAAAATATACGTAGCATGATTAGTATATTGTGATACTCCACGTCAGTTGATTAACGTAAATCGGTAACGCTCGGCTGACTAGAGTTTGACGTTATTGTCGTATGACGGCAGTGATCAACTGATCCCTTTAGGTCACACCTTTAGGATGAGACCCAAATAGAAGACTAATTATTTGTAATACGATACAGTTTAATTAGGGCATACCTCATATATTGATATGTACGTTTAGTTTACAGAGTTATTATTGAAATTGAGTTAGGAACTCATTTCACTTAAGTTTATTAGTCAATTATACGATAACTGACTGAATAAATTTTACGTCTTATTTTAATACGATTAAATAAGATTCAATTTAGTGATTAATCGTTAATTCATTAAATTAGTTGAGGTTATGTATATATTTTGAGGTAGGAGTAAATAGTTAATTATATTTACAAAGAGTTGTAAAATAAATTAACTGGCCATTGTAGGTGCCATTATATATTGATATAATGGTAAAATATCACTTAAAAGTTAAGTATATATTTGAGTCATATAATTGTTATATGATCAAATTAACACTTAATTATACAAGATAATTAAGCATATGATTAAGTAGTATTTGTGGGACAAATATCAAAAATCAAAATGGACCATTTTGAGCCATGTGAGGCCGGTCATGGTAGTAGTAGTAGTGATGATAATTGTTCTTGTTTATGCAAACAAGCAACCTTATGATAATGACATATCATGCATTCCAAATCATTACATACACTACCATACTCTACTACAATTGCATGTGAATTAAATAGCAAAAATCAAAGGTCACATGGACACAAGAGGTCCGGCCATTATGTCCTTAAAATGGACAATGGTTGTTCATTTTGGTACAACTTGATTCTTGCTTATTTTTACACTTCTCTCTAAAAATCTCTTCTCTCTAAACTCTCTTAAAACACTAATATTCTCTACATATTACTAGTGTAGTAATACAATAATATTAGTAACATTTATCTTACTTATTATCTAGTTAATAATAAGCTAAGATTATTTGGGTTTAATCTTGGGTGCAACAAGAAGGAGACCTTCTACTTTGGAGGTTATTTTATGGAGGATCATCCACTAAATACATGCTCAAGAACAATAAGGAGTTCTTATTGTGCCCCATATTGGCCGAAAATTTCCATTGTAAGGAAATTTCATCTTATCTTTATATTTATGCTTTTATATTTGCATGCATGATAACTAGATCCTAAATCATAAGTTATTGTAATTTGATGAACTAATTATAGGAGTCTAATTAGAGGTCTAGGACTTTCATAAGAGTCATTACTTGTGTGTCTTGAGTCTTAAACACAACCTTTGCTACCTGTGCTTGTGTGCTAAGGTGCAAAGTCCTATCTGTTCTGCCTGGCCTAGTGCAGGTTTCTGGAGTATTCTAAGTGAGTGAGTGTATGTGTGAGGGAGTGTTCACCCTGGCCCCTTGTAGCCTCTGAAAAGCTCTATTTTTGTAGAGATTTCAGTTCACACACCAATAGGATGAGACCCAAATAGAATACTAATTATTTGTATATGATACAGTTTAATTAGTCCCTTACATATATTTGATATGTATGTTTAGTTATGAGAGTTAATTGTTACAAACTGATTTTGGAACTCAAATTCAATTATGTATTATTATTCAATTATACGATAATTGACTAATAAATTTATATCTTATTTTAATATGATTTAATAAGATCTAGTTTAGTAATTAATCGTTAATTTACTAAATTAGTTGAGGTTTTATTTATATTTTGAGGTAGTGTTAATTAGTTAATTATATTTACAAGGAGTTGTAAAATAAATTAACTAAGCATTGTGGAATCCATTATATATTGATATAATTGTAAAATATTACTTAAAAATTTCAGTACATATTGTTTATTAATTTGTGTCATATAATTGTTATATGATCAAATTAACATTTAATTATACAAGATAATTAAGCATATGATTAATAAATATTTGTGGGACAAATATCAAAAATAAAAATTGTCCATATTGGACACATGTGAACCGGTTTTAGCTAGTAGAAAACAAATGTGTTTATTCTCTACTAATTCCACACTCCACCATATGATTATGACATGTATGACACATGATCATTATCATTATACAATCTCATACTCTACCATTATGGATGTGAATAAATAAGAAGAAAATCACCCACTTTGGGGCTTAGTGGTGCCGGCCAAATGCCTTTAAAAGGAGCATTTGTTGCTCTCTTTTTTTCCACTTGAATTGATTCTTCTTTTTATTCACATCTTCTCACTAAAAATCTCCTGCATCTCTCTAAAACTATTCTATACGCTAATATTCTCTACATATTACTAGTGTAGTAATACAATAATATTAGTAGTATTATTTATTACTTATTATCTAGTTAATAATAAGCTAAGATTTTTTGGGTGGATTCTTGGGTGCAATAAGAATGAGACCTTCTACTTTGGAGGTTGGTTTATGAAGGGTCATCCACTAATCCCTATGTAAGGATATTTTCGTCTTATCTTTTATTTTATGCTTATATTTGCATGAATGATAACTAGATCCTAAATCATTAATTTTGTGTAATTTAATGAAGTAATTAGAGGAGTCTAATTAGAGGTCTAGGACTTTCACCATACGCTTGCTAGCCTCTCAATATGTCCTTATGCAAGGAGAATTGTACATAAGAAGACCGCTTGGTGTCGTCTTCGTTGCCTTGATCGTTCACGCTTCTAGGATATTATTGGACGACTATGGAGTCATATTGTACTAAATACGTTAGACACTGCCACAATTGCCAAATCATCGGGAATGTTCAGCATATTCCTCCCTCGTTGCTTTACACCATGACATCTCCTTAGCCATTTTCTGCTTAGGGAATCGACTTCATCGGAAAGATTACCCCAGGTGGAACAGGAGGTCACTGTTTCATTTTGGTAGTTATCGACAATTTCACCAAGTGGGTCGAAGAAGCATCCTACACTAGTCTCACTGCTAAAAATGTGGCAAAGTTCATACAAACCAATATCATGTGTCGATATGGTTTCCCTCATGAAATCGTCAGCGACAATGGATCACACTTCCAAGCAGAGACTGAACAGTTGCTAGCCAAATACAATATCATGCATCATCATTCCTCACCTTATCGACCGCAAACTAATGGCGCGGTAGAGGCAGCTAACAAGAATGTTGTCACAATCCTCAAGAAAATGATCGAAAATTACAGTGATTGGCCAAGCAAGAAAATGTCGTCACAATCCTTTCTTTTTAACCTATGGAATGGAAGTTGTACAACCAGTAGAGCTAGAAATCCCATCTCTGTGTATTCTCATAGAAAGTCAGATCCCAGAAGCTGATTGGAAGAGGGATATATATGATGAACTCGTCCTCTTGGATGAACGTAGACTGCGTGCATTACACAATATACAGACATACCAAGCACGTATCAAACGAGCATTCAACAAGCGATTTAAGCCCAAAAACATCAACGAAGGGGATTTAAAGCTCAAATCAGTCAAAGCTCTCTTACATGTCGATCCACGAGGAAAGTTCAAACCTAACTGGGCTGGGCCTTTCTTAGTCCAATCCATATTCTCAGGAGGTGCAGTTAAAATCACGGACCTAGACGGGAATGCATTTGCTAACACTACCAACCTAGACCAATTGAAACGATATTACCCTTAGCATGCACTAGGAAACGCACCTCGCGCAACCCCACGTGCCGCTTATGCGACACGGAATAAAACCGGCCCTAGGCCAGTTGAACTTAATGTCGCTATGCTCTTGCATTTTGACATTTGGGTAATCCTCATGTCATCAAATAAATCGAATTGTATTTCTTTTAGAAGTAAGCAAGGCACACGCCGCCTTTTTCTAAGTTCATTACAAGCTCTTGCTTCGAACAATTATTCTTTTGCATTTTCTCGAACTACGCACAGGATTTGATTTCATTTTCTAATAAATACGTAGGCAATCCTTCACAGGATTCAACCCAGCTATTATTTTGAAATGTGAATAGAAGGACATTTGCATTTGCATTTGAATTTCGACAAGAATAATAAAGAAAGAAAAATTCATTAGTTTCTTAACTAACTCAATCTTTATTCATTATCCAAAATTAATAATAATATTTCATATATAAAGAATTGCGGAAATAAAAAGCTAAGGCTAGGATTCGAAAAATCCCACCATCTTTTATTACAACTCAAAAAATAATAATAATACAACATAATAAAAACTGACTAAGGCTACTCTTTCTTTTTCCCTTTGCCTTTGTCATCTTTCTCACATTTTTTTATATCGACCACAAGTCGGGCGCTCCTGCGTCATCTCAGATCTAATCACTAAAGGTCTTTCTCGAGGTCTAGCCTTACCGTGTCTATCAATCACTACCCTCGCAGCAGGATTAATTCTCGACCTCTTCGCTGGATGCATGACTAGGAATCCGGCTTCCCCCTCGCCTTCAGTCAAGTATTTCGACCTCTCGTTACCAGATTTGTAAATCTTGCAATCCACGGGCTCGCGCTTTCTTAGCTTCTCGCGCTCTTCTGGAGTAGTAGCCTTCCTCCACCTCCGGTATAAGTCAGATACCCATAGGGAGCCAAGGGAACGGGTAAGAACCACATATTCCTTTGTACCCATCTCGCAGCGCAATCCCTACAAGACTCTGCGGTATGAACCAAGGCAGTCTGGGGAACAGTATCAAGTTTTGGGATCCTCTGCCTAAGGCCCACTTGTCTCACCAGTATTTCCGGAAAGATACGTACCATGAATGCGAAGTGCCCAAATCGGATCCAACAATGATACTCCAGTAACCGACTTAAGGTGCCACCATGGCACAGTCCATCGGATCAAAGGGACACCTTCACCTTTCAGCTTATTTTCCCAATAGTTGGAAATCCTGGTGAAGTCAACCATATTGAGCCTAGTCCTCATGGTAATCGAGCGCGCACAATATCCTTGAACATTAACTAGGGGTTTGATTAATCGCAGGCGCTCCATCAACCATATCTGGAGCAAGCAAGCAAGAATGTCAAAAAAAAGAAGAAAAAAAAAAGAGAAGAAGGAATAGAAAGAAAGGAAGGATTCTTACTTGCAAGATGACGAGACTTCCCAGATATGGAAGCTCGCGGTTAGCCTTTCTATTATCAATTCCAAGGATAATCTCTCCTAGGCAAAGGCAAGCTGGGCTCTTACGCAACTCCATTTGCTCCATTAAGCTCAAGAAAAGAGGGTCTCCTCTCATCTCCTTGTCAATGTGCCCTTGGAAAATATTACCATGCAAAAGGCAAAACCCAAAGGCCCTACGCCTTGCAACATATGACAAAGAAAGGTCTTCCCTATTTATGAATCGCTCCATAAAATCATGCATGTTACAAGACAATCTACCTCAGCTTTAATCAATCCAAGGAGGTCCCTGAATTTATTCTTATACCCTTGGGAGTTAAGGGGTATAACTGGAGCATCTTCTGGGTCACATCCCCCAATGGCAGCTATTTCTTCCGGGAAAGGACAACTATCGCCTTTAGGAAAGGCAAATACATATAAATTAGGGTCCCAATACTCAAGACAAGCATCTAGGAAGGGTCTTACTACTTTCACCAGCTTTAAACTCAAGATCGCCCCTAGTTTGTAGGCACCCATATCATGTTTCTCAACATGGGTGAACTCATTTGCCTATTCTTTGAGACGGTTTTCAAAGGCATCCATTATATTGCAAGTTTTTTTTAGATTTGAGAATTTTTATATGAGAGACGGATTGTTGGAAGAATTGTAATGAATAAAATCTTCAACCGAGCTTCGCCCTTTCGAAGAATTGTTGGAAGAATTGTAATGAAGAATTGTTGGAAGAAATGACGCAGCAACAGCTTCGCCCTTTCGAAGAGTCACAGCTCTTGTTGCGCCTCTCTCTCAGACCCTTGCTCAAAATTTCCAACTCTTACGCCTTCGTATTTCACTAACGTCTATGATTTCCTATTCCTATAAGATATGGGTTTGGAAAGTATGCCGAGTTACCAAGGTTTTGGATTTCCTAATCCTAGCCGGGTTCGATTTTCTAGACGATAATCGACATTTTCGCCAAGTCACGCACACTCCTTCATTTTTCTTTTTTTAGGAAAAGCATCCCAGTTCCATTTTTTCTAAACTTATATATTTCTTTTCTTTTATTTTCTTAGGGGGTAACCCTCCCCATTGTCGGTCATATTTTTTACATTTTCATAGGTCGTATTTTTTACATTTTCATATTTTTTTTCGCATTTCGTCCTATTCAGGCACTCATTTCGCGCTAGTTTAGGCTACCGATATGTCACACGTTAAATATTTGAGTAGATTATATGTTGCATGTAACTTATGTGAATTCTATTCCGGCAGCATGACGGCAGAAATTGTCAGCTACCAATCGTGTCTTTAAGCTAACCTGCAGGAACAAAAGATATCTTCCAGCAAAGGCACTTAGGCCATCGTAACACAAGTCAAAAAAAGAATATACGTGAGACTGGGGGATCTCCCCCTAAAGCCAAATCCGAAAGTGGAGGGCTCTCGCCCGAAAACAAATCCAAATGTACAACAAATCCCAAAACAAGATTCAAAATCAAAGTTCAAAATATACAAAGTCTACAAACAAAACGAGACGGCTAATCCTCATCACCAGTATGCCCAGCTAAAATCCCAAGGGCAGCAATCTCGGCATCGCGGGCCTCTAGCTCCCTCAGCAAGCGAGCTAACTCCTCTCGAGACTCCGATGTCTCCACCTGATACTCTACCAGCTCACGCTCCAAGGCTCTCTGCAAAATAAATGCCTCATTTCAGTCAACCAATTCATTTCAAAAACACAAAAATGCATCAATAAATGTAAAGGAAACGAAATGTTCCTAAATGTCGGTCTTGGCCACCTGCGAGTGCCTCAACGGTTGTAGCCCACAATCGGTTGGCCACCCTTCAGTCCACAACACAACGTGCTGAGACAGGGCCACCTACATTCAAACACAAATAAAAGTTAAAACAAATGCATTCCTATGCAACAAAGACGGTCATGGATTGGAAGCTCACCCTCCTCACGAGGTGCTCCCACTCCTCCAAGCCAGCATCGATCACCGCCGCGCTGAACTCACAAACCTCTGAAATCATCGTGGAGTCAGCCGCATCTGTGTACTCAAGCACCTCGGGGTAAGATGGGGGGCTCGACGCCCGCCACCTCGATCTTCTGCAAAGATCAAATGGTTCATCAAAAAGCAACTTATCAATTCTCAAAACTCAATACAACAACAAGCAAGCAATGCTTACCACGGTCGGCCAGTACGCCAATCTCTGACGAACGAACCCTGGGTAAAGCGAGACCAGGAAGAAGGAGGGCGTCTCCACTCACGCCAGCCAGGTCAGCCTCTCTCTCAGCGTCAGAAGGCTCCCTAAACATCGACCCTAGAGGATCGATGGGGACCGTAAAAGCATAACGAGAGCACTGCTAAGTCAAACGCTCAGCCAAGTACCACACACGTCCCATGGGCGTCCACAGCAGCAACGGACTCGAGCTCCTAGGACGTAAGACCTCAGCCATGAAGTCATGTGCGTCCGGTTAGTCAACCCAAGGCCTCGGAACCCTCTAAGACAAAGAAAGAAGAGGGTCATTCTTATGATCCAGTTCCAGACGATGAAATGACAAAGGATCATTCCTTATGATCTTTCTCCAAAATAAAACACAGAAAAAAAGTAGTTACAGATACTTACGTGCTCCAGCTGCAGGGCATTCACGCCCCTCATACAGACATTGTAAAAAGAACGCTTGCTCTTCTTGCAGCACACTACTCATTCCCTCACAACTGGGTACGCCTTCAGCTCAGGCTTCGTCCTCTTTGGCGCGAAACTCGAAAAGTAGGAGTACACCCACGCTTGCAAAAAAGTTAATAACAGTATCAACGTCGAAATCAAATATTGATCTTTCAATTAAAACAAAATTATTGATCTTTCAATAAGGTTCAAAGGAAGGTTCATACCTCCAACAAGAGTCCAGGACCGACTATAGTAGGTGAAGTCCCCTTCTCCATCAGCTCCGGTCTGACCATGGCCCTCATATAGTGAGTAAGGACCGCAAAGCCAAGAGTAACCCAGTCCCAGCGACCTAGGCTACCCAAATCAAAAAGGAAAGGAAGAAGCTTCATTGATAACCTCTCCCCCTTGTCTCCGAAGTAAATCGAAGACAAGAACAACCACAACCAAAGCCGAGCTCTCTTCGCAGCTGTACAAGGACGAGGAGCCACCATCTCTCTACCTATCCTCATTCTCGTTGGAGTCCTACCACCAAAGTAGTCTCTAACGTAAGAGCTCGGCACCAACCCAGGTAGAGCAGCCGCCCCTGCCGGCAGATTCTAACCTATCAGCTGTCTCGCCTCCTCCGTGTCGACCATCATGGCTACCGACGGCCACTCCAAGCTCTCCTCTCCACACGGAAACCCAGAACTCATGTCGTAATCCTCCAAGGTGACTTCGACCTCCTCAAAAGGAATATGAAAGGTCGACGTCGTATCTCAGTAACGATCCAAGAAGGCCCAAATCAAGCAAAGGTTAGCCCGAATCTTCATCGCCCTTATCGACCTCCAGGCTCGGACCAACTCTCCAAAGGCTACCCCCCCCCCCCCAATGAGGGTCTTCTCATCCTCGGTCAACGTCTCGTACGCCTCCATCATGGTCGTATAATCGGAAAAAGACCTCATGTTCCTGGCCTCCTGCAATTGGAATCAAGAAAGTCAATTAGCATTGTATATTTCAAAAGAAGTGGCAATCGGATATGGAAAATGACAAGCAAACAGAAAAGCTTACCATGCTCCGTGTCGTCATGTAAGACAGGTGGTTCTCCGCTGCCCAAATAAGATGTCTACCATCCCATTTCTCAGCCCACTCAAATGCACCCGCCAGATGGTGTCCACCTTGACCTTTGGTAATCCTCCTCGGAACCTCGTCCTCAGCCATCTCGGTCTCCTGCACCACCTGGGCTGGTATATCTTCTCCCACACGGAAAGAAGAAGGCTCAAGATCTATGTCCATAGGAACTCTCCCTGACGTAGAAGGAATGTCAACTGCACATTTTAAACATGTCAAACAGTTCAAGCAAATCCTCAGCGGTTTCAAACAATGCCAACCACAATGGTTTTCGGATGAACGAAGTGCTTCCGTCTGATCACGTCTTTTATCAGGAAGAAGCTCGGGAATAAACGCAGCAATAGCTGGGCCTCTTCCAAAGGTCGCAGCTCTTGCTGCACCCTTTCCCCAACAATGTTTCGCCTAAATTTGAAAAGTTGGTTACAAGTTCGTTACTTGTGGGCCCAAGTCTTATGCACCTCTTCTCCAACTTCTATTTTTCATGCTTTGGTTCTTTTTTAAGACCCGTGACTCGGCAGGTTTTAGAACCGTCACGTCATCTCAGCAGAGACCCATCTTTCTGGATATACAATCCATGGGCCCATGTTTTATCCTCAAGATATTTGTATGCCACAACCGAGCAGATTCTCGGAACGATTCAATCCTGACAGAATCTTCCATATATCAAGTTTCAACACGTGTTTCCCCAACGAGAGTTCGCTTGAAAACAGAGACAGGCAGATTCTCACATCCAGCGGCTGGCGAGCCTCATTACGCACCTTATCCCCAGCGGCTGGCGAGCCTCATTACGCATCATATCCCCAGCGGCTGGCGAGCCTCATTACGTATGCCTTTCAGACGGCTGGCGAGCCTCATGACGCAACCTCAAGTCCAAGTAAGAAGATGCTCAGGTATGACTCCTTCTTATGGCTGGCAAGCTTTCGTACGTAGTCTAACGGACTTTAAACGACCCTCCCGACATTTTTTATGTATAGGTCTAAAGTTCAAGAATTTGTTGGAACCCAACATTTCTTGTATTCGTATAAACACAACTTAACCACAAGAACGATAAATAAGGTAATAAAATTCTAACTGTTGGGTTTATATTGATGATGATATGCCAATTTAATATGCTCGTGAAGTGCCTATCTCTTAGGTTCCTATGTTTCTCCAAGTGCAATGTTGATCAAGAAAGAAGTCCAGAATTTGGTCCTAGTTGTCGCCTTGGAATGCAAGCTCATTTGTAAAAGTACTTGCATACTTTACATAGTAATGGGAAATGGCAAGAATAATACTCATCTGCCATGTCTGAAAGGCAAGAGTAACACTTATCTCCTAGTCACAGTAAGTGTGATTGTTGTTGTGTCTGTAACCTCTTGAACAAAACTCAGTTTTCTTATTTAAACCAAAATCCTTCAAAACGAGTTTTTCACTTGAATCTAAATCCTTAATTATTTAGAAATCATTTGAAAGTGGATTGAAAAGAACAAAGAGTTGTGAAGAAATCTTGTAATGAGATCATCTTCCTTAAAAGACATAGACAACCCTCTTTTTTCTTAAAAAGTAAAGTTTGGCTTTTTCATCTTATCCCCCAAAAAACTTGTCTTTTGTGTTTGTTTCACTAGTAAATATCAGAGCGTAAAACTCTTTGTGAAAGACTCTAAGCCGCCCTTTACACGCTACACTTAAGTGTTTTGTCCTTTAAGAACTTGCATCTGATAAACATCTTTTTTGCCCACTTGCTTGAGAGTTGACCCTCTCAAGGCATTTTTGTAATCATTTCAAGTCATCCTCATTCCTCTATAATTAGAGAACTCGCCTCATTCAAATTGACAAGATTTCCAAAGCATCATCTTTCATTTGCAAAAGCATTTTAACTGTTTTTAAAACCTTAAACTTTGCAAAAGTATTTTAAACTCTTCAAGAGTTACAATCATGACAACTATTGTCATTGTAATGTATTCTTGTTACTTAAATAGTTAGATCTCAAATAGTCCTCTTCAGTTCTTTTGAAAACAAGTCCGAGGAACATAGATCTTGTAACTTTCAGTTCAAGAGTCAAGTTTAAGACAAGTGTGACTTTGAACTCATTTCGCAACCGCGGTAGGTTGTTGACCATTTTATTGTAAGGGTTTTGAAGTTGTCAGAGTAGATATCTTATATTAACAAGTAATACAATGAAGATTGGATGTAGGCCCTTGTGTGTAGGCCGAACCATTTTGAAATCGTTTGTTCCGCTGCATTTTATTTACGTACTTTCGCTTAAGCATAGCAACAGTCAACAATACTATCAGCTACATTTTCGCTCGTTTCTGAAAGGAACAGGTAACAGTTTATCTGAATGTTGCCTCGATCAGAACTCTTCTTCATTCATCGACTCAGCTTTCTTTAATTCATAAAGAACAAGTTGCAAATTTAAAGGGATACTTAACCCCTCCCCCCTCTTAGGTACAAGGAATCCTTACTTTTCACTAACCTATCCACACATTCGTGGCTAAGAAGTCTAAGTAGGCCCTTCTAACTCCGACTTCGTTCTTTCACTCCCACCCTTAACGTGATCCGGGTCTAACTCCCTCGAACAGCCCATCGCAACTCGAACTGCTAAGTTATTCGATGAACCGTGTTCTAACGTGGCTGATGATTTTAGAGTGGTATCTCTGTTTGTGCTAAAAATGTGTTGATAAATGAGACTGGGGATTGGCGGCAAAACGATGTGCGCATGTGCGACAAATTTTGAAATGTCAATGCTATTGAATTTGATTATAATAAATTGATAATTACATTATCATGGCTTCAAGTGGAAATTGCATTTCGAATTCTGTGATCATAGTATGCTATGGAGTAAAAGACGAACAAAGAAAATTAAACTTCATAGTAAAATGAATAAATATAATTAGCCTGGTCATTAAATCATAGACTCGCAAGTCGTAACGCCACATTTTGCCATTAAAAATTTAATTATGAGAATAATACTCTCATAGCGAATGTCGAATGTGGAATGACAGCAAGTTTCAGCATTTATGAGATTACTATTAGGGCTGAGCAAAAATATACGATACAGTTTTATTATACGTATCCGATACGATATACGGTTTCAATTATACGGATTTTCGTATATCCGATACGAATTTCCGTATATACGATACGGTTTATAAAAAACAGTATCGGATACGTATCGGCAAAATTTGAAACCGGATATACGGTTTCCGATACGGTTCCTATTTTTAATATAAAATATAAAAATAAAATCATAAAACCACTATACGTCGAGGATATCCATGACTCAATCTTATTACTTTTATACATTTTTAAGTTATTTATTCTTATAATATGTGATACTCTTTTAACTTATTAAGAAAAATCATAAAATCACAAAAAAATTAAAAATAAGACATAAAATTTTACATTATTAAATGAAAAACCGGATACCGGATATACGATTTCCGGATATACGGAAAAACCGGATATACGGTTTCCGGATATACGGAAAATCCGTATCGGATAAGGATACTCAAAATTGAGATTTTTAAAACCGGATATCCGATACGGTTTTGAAAACCGTATCGGATATACGGTTTTGCTCACCCCTAATTACTATGGCTGCTATTGCAAGGGTTAATGTACGAAGTATTTCATATGGGACAGCAGGAACAAGTAGTACAGGGTGGAAGCTAGTGTAAAACATCCATACTGTATTTTAAGGAAAGTTCAGGATTGCATCTAGGGTCGACAGGTAAAAAATGGGTACCTGACGTATTGCTAGATAGGACTCAGCAAAAATCTACGATACACTTTTGTTATACGTATTCAATACAATATAAGGTTTTAATTATACGAATTTCCGTATATAAGATAATATTTATAAAAAACCATATCAGATACGTATCGGCAAAATTTGAAACTGGATATACGATTTCCGAGTCAAATCTTATTTTTAAAAGAAAATATAAAAATAAAATCAAAAAACCGCAAAAGTTGAGTATATATGTGTGTTCCATATTTATAAAAATACCTTTTTCAGTTATTTACTCTTTTACATAATTTATCTCTTTTATAATATTGTATTATATAAATTGAACTGAAAACCGAATATCATTTATACCGTTTCCAAATATACGAAAAAACCGGGTATACGGTATCTGAATATACGAAAAATCTGTATCGGATAAGGATACTAAAAATGAGATTTTGAAATCGGATTTCCGATACAGTGTTGAAAACTGGATCAGATATGCGGTTATGCTAAGTGAACTTGATGTAATTAGTCTAGCTTGATGGCTAAGTAGGTTGAAGAGTATGTTAATATGTATGGTGCGATGTTTCCTATTGCATATTAATGAGAATATTCCTATTGCACCCAAAAAGAAAAGTAAATTTTAGCAGGCAAATAACGAAAATAAAGGAAGAGGCGTATTGATACGCGTCAAGGTTATAAAAGCCATGTTGTAAATATCAACTCCAATCCTGAGAAGAGCCCGAGCTTTCAAAATCAAAGCTAAGCTCGGCTAATATGATTATAAGAATAAAAAGGAGCTCAAACAAGAAAAACACCCAATCCTTAGGGTGCTCGGGCACAACACAATTCAACTTATTTCAAAGCTCGATTTAACCAATCAATCTCGAGCAAAGCTCTGACCAAGCCATTTACGAAGGCTTGTCAAGCAAGCTCTGCTCTTTTAGAGCCCTAGTTGGCATTATCGTTCCCACTCACTCAACTTATTCTTTCCATTTTTTTCCAGAAAATTCTTACACAAATAATACAATATGTAACTACTCAATTCAACCATGTAGTTTTTCTAATTCTTTCAATCACAATGTTCATAATAAAAAGTCGAAAACTTCACGAGATGTCTCACCAATCAATAAATGTAAACAAGTGATGAGCAATTACCACATCTAATGCAGATTAACTCTACATAGTGCCTAAATAGTACCATCAGTGCAAAAAAAAAATTAGCTCTAAACACTAGATAGTGAAAATAGATGCACTCCATATTTTCGGAGAGAAATCACAGTCAGATGAGAAATAGTAGGAGTGTTTAGTGTGTATAGAACGTCGTTCATAGTAACCATAACTACAATCATAGAAAGACTCGAACCCACAATTCTATGTTCAACATAGAAGTACCAATGTTTCACCCATATCAATCATATATAATATGATTAATCACCAATGTTGCTATGTATGAAAATGGAGACACATAGTAGAATCGAAAATAAAGGTCTTCATAACAACCCTCTTAACTATAGTTCGAGTAAAAACCAATGTAGCTCTGTTTAAAAATGGAAGTCGAAGCCACATTTAGTACAACCAAAAATAAATGTCTTCCAACTGTAGGATGCGACACAGTATCATTGTGTCGAATAGCACAAATTTATCAAAAAGGAATTGTTATAATGATTTAACTGTAGGACAAGCAGCAGGCAGTCAAGCTAAAGTGTACAAAATACTTACTACAACCAACAAGAACAAATTCTGTACAAAACCCACAACCTTGTTTCTAGTTGATAAGGAGTAGAGGTAAGCTATTCATCATAGGGTGTCGGGCAGAACAAAGAGACGCTCAAATAAATAACAGGAAGAAAACACATTGTAAGATGGAGGGAACGGAAAAGGGAGGGGGAGAACAGAGGGGGAGTTTTTCCTCGCCGCGAAATGCCTCCTACATTTCTTTTTAATAAAAGGATGGAAAATGTCTCACTTTAAATCCCCCTCCTAACTTTCCCTACAAATTCCCTCCAAACAAACGCATCATTCAAGATTAGAATATCTATCTGCCCTAGCAATAGCTTCGATTACCATCACAATTAAAAAAACCATTATACTCTCCATACCAAATAATTACAATTCCTACCTTAAATCATAGGTAATTAAATAGATTCTATGCATTTGTTATGGTGCAAGGTAAATTATCCAGAGAATCCTACCAATTCATCAGCAATAACAAAGAAACAAGACATAGAACATAAGAAATTCTAAACCATTAATAAAGAGGTTCCTCATTCAACCAAAACTATAACATCTTCTGCATGAAACATAATAATCCAACAACAACAAAACAAAAACATAACAAGATTGTCTAATAGTCATCATTAAAGAAAAGAAAACCGGAGCCGAGACGGCCCATCTCAATACCTCCTAGGAGCACCAGCACCACGACCAAAACCACCAGCAGGCAAAGCAGCAAGAGCAGGTTCAGGAGCAACTTCAGACAAACCAGGCAAATCAGACATACCAAGAGCAGCTAACATCTCAATAGTCTCACGATCAACAGCAATAACATCAGTCCTAATAGCAGAAACATCTGGTACAAAATCCATACGCCTCTCTCTTTCTTCTTCCTGAAGCTTCAATGATATCCCACGAACCGGACCCTTTTGGATTCTCCTCATTAAATGGGTTGAAAACCCGGCTATCTTGTTACGGAGCCTCTTAGATGGGATAATGGCTACTTCTTCTAGAACCTTCTTGTTTGTGTGGAAATCAAGTGTCATTTTGGAGTAGTACTTTTCGATTACTTGACGGGATGATTTCTTCACTGTTTTTGTGCGGACGCGACCCATCTTTGCTTCTGGAAATGCTCTCTGTGTATGTGTGGCTGCGCCTTACAGGGAAATGGGGGAGGGGGTTGTTGTTGTTTTAGGGTTTTTGGACGAGTATTCTGCCTTTTATAGTTTCATTCAAGGGTATAATAGATGCTGCTTTCTTGGGCTTGGGCTACTCTTTTGTGTTGTTACTATTCTCTCCATTTGCTTGCCTTTCTACCATTTTCACTCTTTACGGGATTGTTTTTTTTATTTTTTATCATAAAAAAATCAATTTATAATAAATTTATGAAATTAATAAGTAATTATGTATGTAATAGTAGTAATAATAATAACAATAGTAATAATAATAACAATAACAAAATATTATTTAATAATATTAATATGTTATTAGTATTATTATTATTATTGTAATTGTCAAGGGCGTAGCCAAAAACGAAATTTTGGTGTATCAAAACTTTTTCATATATTTTGATATCTTTGGTGTATCAAAACTTGTTCATATTATTTGTTAAGACTTGTAGATACCTCAATTTGTACCTCCCAATAATCACCCGATGATGAAAGATATATTAATCATTGTAATCACCCCTTTTATTGTCATCTACGTGCCAATACGCTCGTTTTGACATTAATAAGAGTCGATTCGGAGTCCAACACAAAACACCTCCTTAGAAAAGGTGCATGAACTTATGCGCCTCTTCTAAGTGACGCAACCAGTGTTGCGCCTCTTTTAAGACGTTGTTCCTCACTGTTACAGTCCGAGTGGAACTCTTCACCTTTTGTGTTATAAGTAGAGAGCGTGTCTCTCAATATTTGGCACACGAGTATCCGCCCTTTAGTATTTACTTCTCTCTCTTTGCATTCTAAGATCGTGTTACTACTCTTGACAATTACGGGGTTGATCAATCGACCTTGTTAGCTTGATTCATATCAAGTCTCCCGCCTCATTTGCATAGACCGACCAAACTTGACCACTACATTCGAGTTTATAATCAAATCTAAAGTACTTTTGTCCTAATCACTGATTACTTCAAGGGTACCTTCACCTACATCGTCACGATAACCGCTAAAAATCGACTTTAGTCTACTCGCGACGCTAACATGTAAGTCTGGGTGTGTAAAATCCTTCTTTTAATATTGCATTATTTTAATTTAAGTTATTTTACATATAGGGCTAGGGGTGTGAGGAAGACGTACGAGAGGGCTGACATGCATATCGATTGGCCGAGATGACTTGGGAGAAAAAGAAGGAAAGAGTGAGAAGAGGAAGGTAGAATCATCAGTGACTGAAGGGAGTGGGGGGTAGTAAGAAACCAACTTATCAGCAGTTCAATTCATACTGTTGGAGTAGGTGTCCTCCACAATAGTGCGCCACATAATAAATATTTACAAGGAATATAATTGGGATATTTATTGACTATATATATATGATTAGTCAGTTGATCAACGTAAATCAATAACAGTTGGCTGACTAGAGTTTGACGTTATTGTCGTTTGACGGCGGTGATCAACTGATTCCTTTCGGTCACACCTAAAGGATGAAATCCAAATAGTAACTAATTATTTGTATACGATACAGTTAATTAGTACATTACATATATTCGATATGTACGAGAGTTAATTGTTAGAAATTGAGTTAAGAACTCAAATTCGATTAAGCTTATTTTTCAATTATGCGATAATTGACTAATAAATTTATATCTTATTTTAATACGATTAAATAAGATGTAACTTAGTAATTAATCGTTAAATTACTAAATTAGTTGAGGTTTTGAGATAGAGGTAATTAGTTAATTATATTTACAAGGAGTTGTAAAATAAATTAACTAAGCATTGTGGGACCCATTCTATATTGATATAATGGTAAAATATTACTTAAAATGTTAAGTACATATTATTTATTTAATTGAGTCATATAATTGTTATATGATCAAATTAACACTTAATTATACAAGATAATTAACCATATGATCAATAAGTATTTGTGAGACAAATATCAAAAATCAAAATGGACCAAACTAGGCCATTGTGGCCGGTTGGATTGTAGTTAAAATGGTGATGATTGTTGTTCTTGTTTATACTCTTTAGTTACTAATTGAAAGTGACATAATAAGTTGAAAACAATCATCACTTATACTACAACACTCCACTCTAATGCATGTGATCAAATTGAACAAAATAAGAGTCCAATTTTGGACAATGTGGTCCGGCCAAATGGCCTTTATAATGAACAATTGTTGTTCATTTTTTACCACTTCATTTTTGTGCAATTTGTTTACTTCTCTCTAAAATTCTTCCTCTCACTAAAAACTCTCAAATACTAATATTTACTAAGTATTACTAGTGTAGTAATATAGTCATAATATTAGTAGTGTAATATCTATCTTATTATCTAGTTAATAATAAGGGTAGATTATTTGGGTTTATCTTGGTGCAACTTAGAGGAGATCTTCTACTTTGAAGATTGTTTGTGTTCATCCATATTTGTAGCTCAAGAACAACAAGAAGGAGTTCTTGTTGTGCCCTTATTTTTTCCATATCAATGTGAGGAAATTTCTTCTCTTATATAAATGTCTTTATATTTGCATGCATGTTACATAGATCATTAAATACTAAATTAACAAGTAATTTAGCAATTAATTAGAGGAGTCTAATTAAGGTCTATGGACTTTCATGTTCCACGGGAGGAATGGGATATGGAAGGGGATCTAGCACAGGTGGTTATAGTGGTCAGGGATCAACTAAGATGGCTTCGTTGCAATGTTATAACTGTGACAAGATGGGTCACTGGGCTTTTGAGTATAGGGGTGCGCCGAGAGATGGTATGGAAGAGGGAGCCAAGGGAACTATCGCACCCCAGCTCCCACTTCTGGAGGTGGTGGTTACTCGGGATTGTGAAGTAATCAACGAAGCTACAACAGTTATCCGAGAACCTACAACAACAACTTCAACAACAATCAAAGTGGTGGGTCTTATCTGAGGTCAAACAATGGGGGGAACCGGAATAACAGTGGAAAGGAAACTACATCAGCTAGCACAGTTCAGGGTGGTGCGAAATCAAGTGGAAAGCTGTTTGCGATGGGGAAAGAAGCTGCAGAGGGAGGGTAATGCTCACGTGGTTACGGGTACATTTCTAGTCAATTTTAAACCTTTTTTATGTTTTATTTGACTCGGGAGCCACCCACACATTTATATCTAGTGAGCATGCCAAGACATTTGAACTGACTGATTATGATTTAGTAGAAGATAAAGTAGAAATATCATCTGGGGAATCCATAAATTATACAAAATAATATAGGGGTATCCCAATGATTATCGGGGAGGTGATGTTTCCTATAAACCTAATAGAAGATAAAGCAGAAATACCAGGGAATCCATAAATTGTACAAAGTTATGTAGAGGTAATCCAATGATTTTCGGGGAGGTGATGTTTCCTATAAACATGCGGGCTATCTTTTGGAACTCATCTCGCCATATCTCGGGCGAGATGAGCTCCAGTAGCTATCTCGCGTGTTTCCTAATTTCCGCAAATTAATTTATTATTTATTGATTTGAAGAAATATTACTCGTAATTCGACTAAACTACTTTAACCTTATTTAAACCCTCTCTTAATCTTTCTTAGACCTTTTTTCCCGATTACTCGCAAACTCAACCCTAAAAACCTTAATTAAGAGATAAGGCTATTGAATTGGAGATCTAGGGAAAATTGCGCATCAATCCTTTAATCAATTTGTGGCAAGTTCTATTTACTTTTATAATACAGTAATCTTAACCTAGTATAATGTTTACATCTCCTTATTGTAGTACACGGCAGGACCACGGACCGTAACAAGCGTAGTGATACGGATTTGTGGAGTCACCGCCAATTTTTTGGGAAATTGGAACCGTTCGAATACTTTATGTGACAACCCTCGCGAATGCGGAAAGATAAAACATACAAGCATGTGGAAATCATATAGCGGAAATATGAAGTTTTTAAAAACTTTTATACATGCAAGGAAAGAATACGAGGAGTGTCATATATTACAAACTAGAGTACGAATTATACCACACCAAGAGACGAAGTCTCTCCAAAAGGTTAACAAGTAAAAGTGATCTTACATAATGGATGGGGTATTTTCGAAGTAGATGGGGTATTTTCGAAATAGATGGGGTATTTTCAAAATAGATGGGGTATTTTCAAAATAGATGGGGTATTTTCAAAATAGATGGGGTATTTTCGAAATAGAATTAGCAACTAGCTAAACAACGTCTAGAGGGGTTTCATCCAGGGACAACGCCCGCTAGCTCACACCCGAACCCATAATAGTCAAAGCAAAAAGCCATCCATGCGAGCTACCTGTTCATTCATGAAAAACGATGAACGCCACAATCAGTGGGGAGTAAACTCCGGTTCATCCGCAGGCCATATCACATTCTACGTACAAGAAGGAAATACAAAAGTAAGCATGTGCATATATATAAATATCATGTTATTTGCGATAGATAGATAGGTCAATTCTATCGGATAATATAAGAACATACAGAGGCACACATCCGAATCCATCATGATTATTCAAAGACTTTTGGAAAGACACTCTTAGTCAATCGAATACGGGCTGCAACTAGGGCTTACTCTCACCGTTAGCGTTTATAGATTGATAAGATTGAGACCGTACAGACAAACGAACAGTCAGCTGCATAGCGAGATCACAATAATAGCAACCTTTATCATCCATCACGAACTCAATACCTTGACGTGTCAGTCATGCATGACATGATAAATCCATTAAATCACGCATTCAAAGACAACGACCCAAATACGACAACCTCACGGTAAATGAAACGGGCACTAGCTCGTGTACTGGCAAGTATGGATTAAAATGCAGGTCACGGATGACATTCCCTCAACGCCATATACCGGATGACTTTCGTTAGTATACTAATTATCCTCGTTGTTAGGACACGGATATAATACGGTCCTAGTCTAAATCTGTCCAGACTCTCGGAATAAACGTGTTCCGATTCGACATGCGATAAACGTTTCGCATCCAAGACTCGGTCTTACACATGACGCCGAGTACCCCAAATTCGGTAGATCAATTCACGAAAGAGGCGGAAAAGAGCTCAAGCCACATAACAAGCGGTACTCTACATGCAAATAACACCACCTCGCAAGTACACACCATTTGACGGCCGGGTCGAACAACGCATAGCGTTCAACTCCCAACAACGTCGTCATATGCCCACTACACATGCAATTAAGCAGTAGGATACCTCTCCGTTCCGACAGTCCAGCCTTACGAACGGGAAGGTAGCCAAGGGAATGAGAGTACAAAGCACAAGACAAAATAGTGCTCAAACCGTATCCTTTGTAAAAACCGACTCAAAGTGGGAACATACCAAAAACCGTCACAAAACATGAGAATAGGGAATCATATAAGTTTAAATATGATAAACATGAGTCAATACATGATACATAAGCATTAGAACAAGTTTATGAAGCATAATGAATAAAAACCTAGATCACCTCTCCAAAACAACGTTGTTTGGAAACCAACGAAAACAAGGGTCCACTTCAAACGGTCATAACTATAGTTCTAGACATGCAAATGCAGAAATTCCAAATGGAGGTGATAGCTTAACCTCTTACGGTTCCAACGAGATGTCACAAGCCCAAACCAAGCAAGTAACGAAGGAGATATGATCATTTTACGAAAAGGGT
>JAIUZE010013310.1:46667-81210 GCA_022085475.1 Heliosperma pusillum
GAAAGACTTGTATTTAAAATGCGAGAAAGACGGTAATTTTATTACCAATACAGATAGAGGAAGCTAAGAGGGGAAGAATAAGACGAACTTACGTGAATATGAACAAGAAATGAAGGCGTAGCGATGATTCGAAGATGGATGAAAATGGAGGCAAGGTTTTGGGTTTCTTAGAGAAGAAGAAATGAATTTGAGTTGTGGGAAATGAATTAGGTTTAGGGTGAGGAAGGGAGAATATGAGGGAAAAAGTCAACGAAAGTCAAACTCGCCTTAAGACGGGATTCTCATGGAATCTCGCGGAAATTCCAAATACGAACTCGGAAATTCTAAATTCGACTCGGAACATCAAATTCTATATTAAAACTTAAATTTGCTGAAAAGTATCCGTAAAATATTTTCACTAGAAAAATACGGTACATTTCCGGGTGTTACACCGTTGAAATAAGTTGACATCACTAAAACAAAATCAAAACGTTTCTGACTAAGTGTGACTTATTCATATACTCTTCATAAGAGACATTTGCGATGGTGAATATGAGGATCAAAAGAAAAATTCATTTTGTCATTAGCTACGGTGGTTTAAACGGAGATCTCAATCCAAATGCTACCGTATAAAATAATGGAAACTCCTTTCCACGATAGAACGGATTTACAAGTTCGTAGAAGGAAAAATATTTGCGCGAATAAAATAAATATGAACGGAAAATAAACATTCATTGCTTATATATAATTTATTTGTGAAACAATTTTAAACAAGTCACTCATATAACGACCCCTCACGAAATTATATAAGTGATTCCAAGACCCATCTTTAGACAAAAATAGTCATCGTATGCTACCTTTATCTAAAAATGGTAAGTCAATACTTGACTAATTCTACCCTTAGAACTCTTGGTTGACGGATTTCAGCTAAATCCATCTCCTAGTCCCAAGATAACGCTTTTCTCGTTGAGTCCAATCCAATTTTAGCTTGTGATCGTATCACCCTACTTACCCGAGGTAAAAAGGGACCCAAGAGCGTGGTAGCCCTAATGAACACGAGATTCATAGGTGTTACTAATTTGTAAGGCTAATCTCAATTTTTTTTAAAGTTATGTGAGAGGTCTTGTCAATTTAGTTATTAATTCCCTATAAGTGAACTAAATCGGTGAATTTTGAATAACTTTGAATTGACAATCGAGAAATAAAAATGCATGTTGGCCATTTTGGCATAAGCGGAAAACATAAAGCAAGCAAATAATAAATCCTAGTATGGCCAACTAGCTAATCTAATTAACTAGTAGATTACAAGATCGGAAACCAACTCCTTGGCCCCTTGCCTGTTCATGGAACACGCTCCAAAAGGCACCGTCTTTTGGAACACTGACTTCGAGAATCTTCGTCTTCATAATAATTAATTACAAAAGATACAAATAAAATTCCTATTATACATTTGATCTAAAAATGAATTTAAATTATTACAAACGGCGATACGAGATCGCAAATAAAATTACAACCGAATCGGTATTCTCTTACATTACGTGTAATACCGATTAAAATAATCAAGGCCATACTAGGTACAACTTGCATTAAAAATTAAAAAAATTACATTCATTCATTCAACAATAACAACATAAATAAAATGCTGTAAAAATCATACCAAAATCGCCATTTATACTTATCATGCTCATTCTAGCTCGGTTTTATGGATTTTATCGATTTTTAACCATTAAAAATCACTAATCAACACTTAAATCGTATTTAAGCTAAAACTAATTATCTAAACTGATTTAGAACTCAAAATTAGTTTCCACCAACTTTGTTTGTATTTAATTAGTTCGAATTGATCGTATTTGCTAAATATAGAGGTTTAATCATAACATTTATGAAATAAACCCAAAATAAATATAAAACTCATAAAAATTTGAAAACAAAAATTTTCTACATTCTAGAAAATTCCAAAAACCAGAAAAATATGCCCAAAAATTTTGAATTTATTTTATGAACAAATAGCTTTAAATTTATCGGTTTTATCAAATAAAAACCAATAAATATAGTAAAATAGTGAAACAAATTTCAAACTTTCACCAATATGATATAAATCAGATTATAAAATTTTCCAAAAATTTTCAAGACCAGAAAAAAACGTTTCAATTTTATGAACATAATAATCTCACTTTATTGACTTTTATCTCATAAAAAATGAATAATCATACAAAACTTAATTAAAAGTCACGAAATTTTTCATACAGTATGTATAACATGCATGTGAGATCATATAAAAATTTCATGGCCAGAATCAATATGCAACTCCTTTTAGTTAACTTTTAACATAAACAATGCATATTAACATGATTTAAAAGCCATAAATCAAAATAGATAGCAAATCAATCCCTAAAATCACCAAATTTAACCACAACCATTTTGGGGTCAGTAGATATGCATGCAAATCAAAAATTTTGTGCAAACCAATTTTTAACACAAATTTTCAATTTTACCCAAGTTATCGTATAACTCGATTTTAATGATTAAAATCAACATGCATGTAACAATTGAGCTCTGATACCACATGAAAGTCCTATACCTCTAATTAGACTCCTCTAATTAGTTCATTAAATTACATTAACTTAATGATTTAGGATCTAGTTATCATGGAAAAGCAGAAATATAAAAATAAGATGAAATTTCCTTACATTGAAATTTCGGTATAAATAAGGGCACAATAAGAACTCCTTCTTATTGTTCTTGAGCATATTATTAATGGATGATCCTCCATAAAACAACCTCCAAAGTAGAAGGTCTTCTTCTTGTTGCACCCAAGATTAAACTCAAAAACACTATATTTATTAACTAAATAAATATAGCATTATCCCATAAAAGATACAAGTAATATTACTACATTAGTAATATATGAAGTATATTTTATTTATGTGAGTTTCTTGAGAGAGGTTGAGAGAAGAATGCATGTAAGAATATTGATAATGAAAGTTGAGCAACACTTGCTCTCTTGTTCTTCTTGAAACCGGCCAAGGGCCTATATAATGGGCAAATATTTTGCTCATAATTTATTTCACATGCATTAGGTAGTGTATGGTAGTGTATGTAGTAATTAAAGCAATTAGGACAAGTTACATCACTAGGTGGAGTGTAGAATTAGGAGAGAATGATGATCATTAGTCTCCACTACTACCTAAACCGTCCACCATGTGTGTTAAATGGTCCATTTTGATTTTTGATATTTGTCTCACAAATACCTATTATCAAATGCTTAATTATCTTATATAATCAAGTATTAATTTGATCATATAACAATTATATGACTCAAATTAATAAATAATATAAACTCAATTTTTAAGTGATATTTTACCATTATATCAATATATAATGGGTCCCACAATACCCAGTTAATTTATGTTCCAACTCCTTGTAACTATAATTAACTAATTACCTCTACCTCAAAATATTTGCATAACCTCAACGAATTTAATGAATTAACGAGTAATCACTAAATTAAATCTTATTTAATCGTATTAAAATAAGACAAAAATTTATTAAGTCAGTTATCGTATAATTGACTAATTAACATAAACGAAATGAGTTCCTAACTCAATTTCCAATAAATAACTTTCGTAACTAAACATATATCAAATATATATGTAAGGGACTTAATTAAACTGTATCGTATACAAATAATTAGTTTTCTATTTGTGTCTCATCCTATAGGTGTGACCTAAAGGGATCAGTTGATCACCGCCGTCATACGACAATAACGTCTAACTCTAGTCAGTTGAGCGTTACCGATTTACTTTAATCAACTGACGTGGAGTATCAAATATACTAATCATGCCACGTATATTCCAAATGAGATTTAATATATAAAAGCACTATTATTGTGACAACCCTCGCGAATGCGAAAATATAAAACATACAAGCATGTGAATTATATAGCGGAAAATATGAAGTTTTAAAAACCTTTATACATGCAAGATTGAAAAATACGAGGAGTGTCAAAATATTACAAACTAAATAAAAATAGCACAAGAGACGTAGTCTCTCAAAGTGTTAACAAAAGACAAAGTAATTAGCAACTAGCTAAACAACGTCTAGAGGTGTTTCATCCAAGGACAACGCCCGCTAGCTTACACCCGAACCCAAAATAGAATAAGCAAAAAGCCATCCATGCAAGCAACCTGTTAATTCATGAAAAAACATGAACGCCACAATCCCAGTTAATTTATTTTACAACTCCTTGTAACTATAATTAACTAATTACCTCTACCTCAAAATATTTGCATAACCTCAACGAATTTAATGAATTAACGAGTAATCACTAAATTAAATCTTATTTAATCGTATTAAAATAAGACAAAAATTTATTAAGTCAGTTATCGTATAATTGACTAATTAACATAAACGAAATGAGTTCCTAACTCAATTTCCAATAAATAACTTTCGTAACTAAACATATATCAAATATATATGTAAGGGACTTAATTAAACTGTATCGTATACAAATAATTAGTTTTCTATTTGTGTCTCATCCTATAGGTGTGACCTAAAGGGATCAGTTGATCACCGCCGTCATACGACAATAACGTCTAACTCTAGTCAGTTGAGCGTTACCGATTTACTTTAATCAACTGACGTGGAGTATCAAATATACTAATCATGCCACGTATATTCCAAATGAGATTTAATATATAAAAGCACTATTATTGTGACAACCCTCGCGAATGCGAAAATATAAAACATACAAGCATGTGAATTATATAGCGGAAAATATGAAGTTTTAAAAACCTTTATACATGCAAGATTGAAAAATACGAGGAGTGTCAAAATATTACAAACTAAATAAAAATAGCACAAGAGACGTAGTCTCTCAAAGTGTTAACAAAAGACAAAGTAATTAGCAACTAGCTAAACAACGTCTAGAGGTGTTTCATCCAAGGACAACGCCCGCTAGCTTACACCCGAACCCAAAATAGAATAAGCAAAAAGCCATCCATGCAAGCAACCTGTTAATTCATGAAAAAACATGAACGCCACAATCAGTGGGGAGTAACTCCGGGTTCTCCCAGCCATATCACCTTAATCGTACATATAAGGAAATACAAAAGTAAAATCATGCATATATAGATATCCATGTGAGTTACGATAAGAATAGATAGGCAACCCAATATATAATGATAAGATCATATGGAAATCAAATCCGAAACCATCATGTTATTCAAGACTCGGGAAAGACACTCTTAGGCAACCGAATACGCTCACTAGGGCTTGCATCTCACCGTTAGCGGTATAAGATTGATAAGATTGAGACTCGACAGACAAACCAAGTCAAGTCATGCGATGATCACAGTAAATCCAACATATTATCATCCATTCACGAACCAAGACAATGACGGTGTCCAATCATGCAATGACCATGAATAATATCATGAAATCACGCATTCAAGAACCGACACAGACGACATCTCTCACGGTAAATGAAACGCACTAGCATCGTGTACATGGCAAGTATGATTAACAGGCATCCACGGGATAAACATTTCCCTGAACTCATACACGATGCTACATTTCGTATATGTAGACTAATTTCCTCCTGGTAGCACGACGATAATAATACGGTCCTAGTCTAAACCTGGCCAGATTCTCGGAATCACATTTTTCGATTCGACATGCGATGACGTTTCGCATCCAAGACTCGGTCTTACAATATATATGCCGAGTACCCCAAATTCGGTAGATCAATTCACGAAAGAGGCGGAAAAATAGCTCAAGCCTCATAACATGCGGTACGCTACATGCAAATAACACCACCTCGCAAGTACACAACATTTGACGGCCGGGTCGATCAACGCAAAGCGCTCGCCTCCCAACAACGTCGTCGTATCCCCACAAACACATGCATTTAACCAGTAGGATACCTCTCCGTTCCGACATTCCAGCCTTACGAACGGGAAGGTAACCAAGGGAATGAGAGAACAAAGCACAAGACAAAATAAGGCTCAAACCGTATCATTTGTAAAAATCGACTGAAAGTGGGAACATACCAAAAAACCGTCACAAAACATGAGAATCGGGAATCATATAAGTTTAAATATGATAAACATGAGTCAATACATGATACATAAGCATTATTACAAGTTTATGAAGCATAATGAATAAAAACATAGATCACCTCTCCAAAACAACGTTGTTTGGAAACCAACGAAAACAAGGTTCCACTTCAAACGGTCATAACTAGAGTTATAGACATGGAAATGCATAAATTCCAAGTAGAGGTGATAGCTTATCCTCTTACGGTTCCAACGAGATGTCACACGCTCAAAACAAGCAAGTAACGAAGGAGATATGAGCATTTTACGAAAAGGGGTCAGTGCAGGAAAAATTCTGTTGGCAGCGTATGACGCAGCCTGCGTCACCATGACGCAGCCTGCGTCACCACGATGCTACCTGCGTCCTACGACGCAGCCTGCGTCCTTCACGGGATTCAAGGACGATAAAAAATTAACATGTTATCAACACCAAAGTCCTCATTTATCATCACAAATCACCAATTCTCATATCAATTAACAACTAACAACAACCAACAACAACTACACAAGTCCTAAGCATACTAACCATAATCTAAATACGGTTTCTATCCTAGAAGTCACATAAAACACGTAAATTATATCGAGTAACCCTTCACCGTTACCTTTTCGCGTCTTTAAACGGTTTCTAAACCTTCCTAGTCTCCACCTACATACAATTAGATAATAAAAGATGAATATAATTCGCCTAGAGAAAGACGGATAATTTAAAAAGCGAGAAAGACGGTAATTTTATTACCAATACGAATAGAGGAAGCTAAGAGGGAAGAATAAGACGAACTTACGTGAATTTAAGCGAGAAACGAATGCGGTACGATGATTCTAAGAATGGATCAAAGAGGGAGGCAAGGTTTTTGGTTTGCTTAACGATGAAGAAATGTGTTTGGTTTGTGTTGAAATGAATTAGGTTAAGGTTAGAAGGGAGTATAAGTAAAGGGTGAGTCGGAAAAGTCAACGAAAGTCAAAGACGGCTCAAAAGTCAAGAAAAGTCAAAGACGACTCAAAAGTCAAGAAAAGTCAAAAGTGACTTAAAAGTCAAGAAAAGTCAAAGACGACTTAAAACGGGATTCTCATGGAATCTCGCGGAAATTCCAAATACGAACTCGGAAATTCTAAATTCGACTCGGAACATAAAATTCTATATTAAAACCTAAATTTGCTGAAAAGTATCCGTAAAATATTTTCACTATAAAAATAGGGTACATTTCCGGGTGTTACAATTATGGAGGACACTTACTCCAATAGGTAGGAATTGAAACAAGGATGGAGAATCTAGCTAGGGTTGTCACCACCCTTACTAGAGCATTGGATGAATGGATGGGGGAACCATCATATGTTTTCTAGTGGTAGAGGTCGTGGAAGGAGTAATATACCATTACGAGGTAGTGGGAGACCATTAGATGAGGAGGAGAAGTTTCAATACACAAACACACAGATAAACATCTTAATGTAGACATCCCTAAGTTTTCTTGAAGCTTAAATCCTAAAGATTTGTTAGAATGGCAAAGAGATATAGATAGGGTCTTTGTTTATAAAGGCTATCATGAAGCTAAGGCTTTTAAAGTAGCTATTTTGAAATTTAAAGGTTATCCTTTGTTTTGGTATGAAATAATGGAAGGTCTGAGGGCTAAACCAGGAAATGAGCCTAGAAAATCTTGGTCTAAACTGAAAAAGAAATTTCTAGACAAGTTTGTGACAAAAGACTACACACATGATTTGTTCATTAAGCTGTCTAAATTGAAACAAAATTAGAAATATTTTAAGTCATATTTAAGGGAGTTTGAGCACTTGACCATACAATTTGATATTACTGAAAAATCTGAGTGAAAGATTGCTAGCTTCTTAGAAGAGTTAAACCATAACATTGTTAATAAGGATAGGATGCAAACACCGTGGTCCTTTTCCGATGTGCCTAATTTATCTCTTAGAGTTAAAAAAATGGGTAAGGAAGCAGCCAAAATCTACACTAAACCTGGTTTTAGAGTCTATTAATCGAATACGAAAGAGAGGGGGGGGGGGGGGGGGGGTGAATTGAGTATTAAACACTAGCCCCACCTTTTCGATTTAGATGATATGTAATTAATTACTTAATTTTATGAATTTAAATCAACTAACTAATTAATCAAAGTGTTGAGCATGTAACGAAAATAACAAAAATAAAGAAAGACACAAGAGGTTTTTGAAGTGGTTCTGTTTCACAAATCGAAACCTACGTCCACTATTCTCGATTAATAATCTTTAGTACCTTTTTATGGATTACAAAAATTATCAACCCACTCGTATAATCAACTATGATTATAACTCAAGGCAAGTATCGCTAAATACTCTATACTATCTTACGTTAATAATAAATAACAATATAACTCACAAGGATTCTCGTTAAAGAATAAGTAAGATTATGTGATGTACTATTATCCAATAACGTATTTCACGCAAGCGATTGATAATAACTGATGCACAACTTTTTCGGAAAAACAAACAATAAAAATAATAAATATTTTGCTCAAAGTTTGTTTAAAAACAATTTGTACAATTCTCTCAATTGTATGTACAGTTGTTATTGAAAGAATGAGATAGAAGGAGTATTTATAGTAGAAGCATAGGAGATATAAAAAAAACCATAGCCAAAGTTATAGGTTAAATCTATAACTTTGAATTTAGTATGTAAAATTATAAGCGAGTCATAACTTTACTTACATAAAAATCACTCTAATAATTTAGTTACCGAATGACGACATATACTATTTAATCTTCACAAAGATCTTCATTATACGGATCATCTCTTCATCTTGATCACAAACACCCTTCATCTTGAGTCTTGTGTTATTTGAAGTAGATCTTGCTTGAATTGTTTCTTCAATGTTATAACCAAGGTAGCTATAAATTTGCATATGAACTTCCAAAGTTATACCTCAAGCTCCTATAACTTTGTCTCACAAAATTCTTCAAAGTTATGCCTTAAGCTCCTATTACTTTTATCTCCTTTCTTGTAATCGTTGTTAGCTACGATAAGACTAAATGTAACACCCGCAAATGTACCCTATTTTGTTTTAAAAATATTATACAGATACTAGTTAGCGTAATTTTAGATTTAGTCTAGAACTTAGTTTCCCGTGTCTAATTTAGCAAATCCGAGTTCGTATTCGGATTCTACTCGAAATTCCGTGTGGGTTACGCCTTAAGCCGCTTTTGGGCTTTTTCCCCCATATTTCTCCACGCACCTTTATAACCCTACCTCCCTCATCTTTTCCACTCACCTTCTTCCTCACCAAGTAACCAAAACCCTAAACCCCATTTATGGATCAACTCAAATTCATCACTACTCCTTCATTACTAACTCAAATCCTCTAATTTTCATCATAATCTTCCTCTCTTATCGTCCTCTACCTTTAGTGGTAATAAAATTACCGTCTTTCTCATTTTTCAATTTATCCGTCTTTATCAAACGTGAATTATATTCATCTTCTGTTGTCTATTTGTAGGTGGAGACCTTCAAGACCCCGAGAAAGATTACTACCTCGTGGAGGAAGAGTTGGAAAACGATTGAAGACGCAAAAAGGTAACGGTGAAGGGTTACTCGATATCAATACGTATTTTAAATGCTTTACTTAATGTTTACCAAATGTCTAGTGATAATTATTAGATACTTAAAATAGTTTGATGTTAGGATTTGTGTTGGAATTGAATGTGTAGATACGGAATTTGTGTTGGTTAAGGATTGTTGATGATTGTTGATGATTGTTGATAGTTGATGATAGTTATTGATGATTGTTGAAGATTAATGTTGAAGTATGATGGTTCTTGGGTGAATGTAGTCCCAGGCGACCGACCAGCCGCCGGTCAGCCGACCGGCTGGGAACCCGGCAGAAGCTTAGTTTGCATTTCGTGTGTTTTTGGTGTTGTGTTATTCCCAGCCGGGTAGCCGGCTGCCGGTCCCCCTGACCAGCTAAGACTCCCTGAAAATCCATAGACCTAAATTAGACTCCTCTAATTAGTTACTAAATTACTTGTTAATTTAGTATTTAATTATCTATGTAACATGCATGCAAATATAAAGACAGTTATATAAAAGAAGAAATTTCCTCACATTGATATGGAAATTAAATGGGCACAACAAGAACTCCTTCTTGTTGTTCTTGAGCTATAAATGTGGATGAACAAGAGCAATCTTCAAATTAGAAGACCTCCTTCAAGTTGCACCAATATGATACCAAATAATCTACCCTTATTATTTACTAAATAATAAGATAGATATTATGCTACTAATATTAGTATATATTTGTGACAACCCTCGCGAATGCAAAAATATAAAACAAACAAGCATGTGAATTATATAGCGGAAATATGAAGTTTTAAAAACTTTTATACATGCAAGGAAAGAATACGAGGAGTGTCAAAAATTACAAACTAAAGTACGAATTATACCATATCAAGAGACGAAGTTTCTCCAAAATGTTAACAAATAAAACTGTTTAGCAAATAAGCTAAAATCGTCTAGAGGTGTTTTAATCCAGGGACAACGCCCGCTAGCTCACACCCGAACCCAAAATGTCAAGAAAAAAGCCATCCATGCAAGCAACCTGTTCATCCATGAAAAACATGAACGCCACAGTCAGTGGGGAGTAACTCCGGGTTCTCCCAGCCATACCACATTAAACGTACATAGAATGAAATACAAAAGTAAAGCATGTATACATATTGATGTAAATGTGAGATACGATAAGGATAGATAGGCAATTCAATATATAATGATAAGAATATAAGAAGTACAAGTCCGAATCCATCATCTGATACAAAGACTTGGGGAAGACACTCTTAGGCAACCGAATACGCTCACTCGGGCTTACATCTCACCGTTAGCGGTATAAGTTTGATAAGATTGAGACTCGACAAACAAACCATGCCAAGTCATGCAATGACCATGAATAAATCCATCATGTTATCATCCATTCAAACATACCAATACATAGACGATGCCCAATCATGCAATGACCATGAATAGTAAGTCATGAAATCACGCATTCAAGAACGACGACACAAAGACGACATCTCTCACGGTAAATGAAACGCACTAGCACCGTGTACATGGCAAGTATGATTAAAAGGCATCCACGAGATCACATTTCCCTGAACGCATACACGATTCAATCCATTTCATATATGTAGACTAATTTCCTCCAGGTAGGAACGATAATAAAACGGCTCCTAATCTAAACCTGGCCAGATTCTCGGAATCACATTTTCCATTCGACATGCGATACACGTTTCCCATCCAAGACTCGGTCAATCACAGACGCCGAGTACCCTAAATTCGGTAGATAAATTCTCGAAAGAGGCGGAAAAAGCACAAGCCTCATAACAAGCGGTACGCTACATGCAAATAACACCACCTCGCAAGTACACAACATTTGACGGCCGGGTCGCTCAACGCATAGCGTTCAACTCCCAACAACGTCGTCGTATGCCCACTAACACATGCATTTAAGCAGTAGGATACCTCCTTGTTCCGACATTCCAGCCTTACGAACGTGGAGGTAGCCAAGGGAATGAGAGTACAAAGCACAAGACAAAATAGTGGTCAAACCGTATCATTTGTAAAAACCGACTCAAAGTGCGACATAGCAAAAACCGTCACAAAACATGAGAATATGGCATTATATAAATGTACCTATGATAAACATGAATCAATACATGATACATAAGCATTAGACCAAGTTTAAGAGGCATAATAAATAGGAAACATAGATACCTCTCCAAAACAACAAGTTTGGAACTAACTAAAACAAGGGTTCACTTCAAACTGTCATAACTAGAGTTATAGACATGAAAATACAGAAATTCCAAGTCGAGGTGATAGCTTATCCTCTTACGGTTCCAACGATAGGTCACAAGCCCAAAACAAGCAAGTAACGAAGGAGATATGATCATTCTACCAAAAAGGGTCAGTGCATAGAAACTGCACAAGTCACGACCGTGACTTGTATTTCACGCCCGTGACATGAGTTACCAGTTCACCCGAGAGCCTTCAACATACATTCAAACATTTTCACTTTTCATAATTTACTTCTAACAACTATCAACAATCAATAATCATCATCAAAAATCATCAACTAACAAGAAGCATTATCAATACTACAATTCCTAAGCTTTCTAATCGTATAGAAATCATGTAAAACACGTAAATGATATCGAGTAACCCTTCACCGTTACCTTTTCGCGTCTTTAATCGATTTCTAAACCTTCCTAGTCTCCACCTACATACAATTAAATAATAAAAGATGAATATCATTCTCCTTGAGAAAGACGGGTAATTTAAAAAGCGAGAAAGACGGTAATTTTATTACCAATACGGATAGAGGAAGCTAAGAGGGGAAGAATAAGACGAACCTAGATGAATTTGAGCAAGAAATGAAAGCGTAGCGATGATTCGAAGATGGATCAAATATGAAGGCTAGGGATTTGGGGTTTACTGATAAGTGAATATTTGTATGATTTTATCCCCTCATTTTAGCTCGATTTGATATGGTCATTTGTAGGAATTTAGTCGTTTCTACTTCAAATCTCGTCATTTGAAGGAAATATGAGCAAGGAGAAGCTAAGAAGGACGATTACGTGAGGTTAAGATGGCATGCTATAAAGATCTAGAGGTTCCGAGTCAAAGGGAACAAGTTTCAAGTCATTCCGAGCTCATATGCACAAGTTGCGACGGTTTTGCTATTCGTCGACGAAAGTTGTCTCAAACTTCATGCTCCGACCCTTAACCCTTGGGGACATGATCAGGCCCAAATAGGGGAGGAAATGAGGCCCAAGAGGTGTTAGTTACGGCCCCATTCGAATCTAAAGTCAATGGAGTCAAGGTAGATCAAGTCACATACCAAGGGAAGATCAAACGACAAGTCAAAATTCTGAACTGACAACATCCCCGATCGGATTACCATTTCCCCGATCGGGTTTGTTTGCTGACGTACGCATCTTCACGTCATCACCCTCTCTTTAAATGCAAGGCTTAATGGCTTGTTTTATGAGCATGAATCCGGACGTATTTTGGCAGCCTCTCAACCCTATAAATAGCCTAGCCTCCACACAACTAAGATGTACACAAAAACACTTCTCTTCTTTCTTTAGTTTAGTTTAGTTTCTTTTTCTCTTCTTTCTTAGTTTAGTTTAGTTTTCTTTAGTTTAGTTTAGTCTAGTTCTAAGTTTTCTTCGATTGTAGTTGTTCTAGTTGTAATAAGAATTCAAGTTTCCGGGTTTGCATTTCCTATTCAAGTTCTTATTCCACTTCGATCTTTGCTCATCCTTTTCGGTAATCCTTATCCTTGCTTTTTCATTTCCTTTATCATGTTTACCATTCTTAGTTTTATATTCTTTGTTGCTCTTTCATTGTTAATCATGTATAAGTAGACACCTTTCTAGGGCGTAGGGATAGCCATGTTAGATTGATTAAAAGATGATAAATGGATAAAATAAATTATGCCTTTAAAACGTTGTGTCTATGCATGTTTGGATTGTAATGATAGTTGACGATTTTTGGCCAAAATCATTTGACTAGTATGGAATTCTTTTCCAAGGTAGACATACGAGAATTGAATAGACAAAGCATGACATGGTAGATTAAGACCTAGTAAATCGCCTACAAGCCTGCTAGACCATCTTATCTATGATTGTAATGAACACATCATTCTTACGAACTCACAATGAATTATTTGCATATCCTAAATCCAATTTCATCAATATGTTAATCTACATGTGTGAACCTACTTCCCTAGATCCTTTTCTATATTGAGTCATTAATTATTATTTTAGTTTTCTAGCATTAGTAATAACCATTGTGACAATCATACAAGTTGAAATTCTAATCATATCTTTTCACAAGTATCTCCCGTCTCCCCGAGATCGACCCCTTACTTCCCTAACTGCATTTATTTGTTGTTAGCCTAGCCAAGGGTTATTTATCTTTGATTAGGGTACGCGACAACCCTGTCATTTACTTAGTGATGAAGTAAGAAGAAGATTGAATGAAGGTGTTAGGGTTGTGAGGGAGTATATGAAGAGTATGTGGAAAAGTCAACGAAAAAGTCAATAAAGTCAAAGACGGCTCAAGACGGGTTTTTCTTGAAATCTCGCGGAAATTCCAAATACGAACTCGGAAATTCTAAATTCGACTCGGAAAATTAAATTCTAAATTAAAACTTAAATTCGCTGAAAAGTATCCGTAAAATTGTTCAAACTATAAAATCGGGTACGTTCCGGTGTTACAATCACCCCACCTTTTAAAAAGTTTCGTCCTCGAAACTTGAGAGTAGAAAACAAAAGTATCAAGGACAAGAATCGGTTTTCAAAATTAGTACGAAAACTTTTATAAGGGAAACATTTATGAAACGAGGTTCATCTCGGGTTTAAGGAAATTTTGATAAGTGCGAAACTTTATTTACGAATCACAAGAGTGCCCGTCGCGAACGAGAACTCCAGCTATCAAAAATCAAATCAATGTCGAAATAGTGAAATCGAAAATCATAACAAACGTTAGTAAGTGCAGGACTAGTTATCAGACGTCTACAATAACAAGTGCAAACATCCAACCAAACGCAAAATCCAAATATAAATGCAAAAGAAATCCTTTTTCTCCAAAAAGGAGGTACCAAATTCATCTTTAAAACTTCGGTGAAACCATAGATTGGAAATACAATATGAAAATTTGGAAGTTTTCTCAAGGATAAAATCAAAATAACACGACATTACACGTACATAGAGCGATTCGCACATTTCACGCACAATTCAGGGTAACAAAATGTATACAAAACACGCAAAAACGAAATAAATCGAACAGTTAAGAATAGGAAGATCAAGATAAAGTCAGCAGGAAGATCTACAAGAAATCGACATCACTAAATCTACTAATAAACCAAATCCTCAAGAGAATGCAATTTACCCAATTTGCAACTCATCATTTTCAATCATCAAAAATCCTACAAAAATATTCCATAATCACGAAACTTCAAGTAACAAATCCCAATTATTCGAATCCAATTAGTATCTACTAAGGTCCATCGGCACGGTAGACTCCACAACTAACAATCCACATGAAAGATTCATTACATACTCTAATCTTCTTAGATTCATCAAAACTCTTACTAGAAACTACCAACAAAATATTTATCTATGGAAACATGATCGCTAACGAACCACAAAGTAAAGGACTACCATGAAAACCTTTATCCAATTTACTCTTCAAACTCATTTCCTAAATTTAACAATGAACCTTTTCCTCATCCTAGAAAATCAAAACACATCCACTCAACCAAACAATCATTATCTAAGATCCAACTAGTCTCATCCCAAAAGTCGTCACGACCAGGGAACATCCACAATCCATTATCGCTTAATAAGATTCTTCAATTACGCCCCTAACATCCTAATTCGATCTTCTACGCTCGAAGTCCAAAATTATATAGTCACATTAGCAAACGACGGTGGGTTACTAATTCTCAAGATAAATGGGTTCACCATTCTATCTCTATAATCCATAACAACTGAGCACTCACTATCCAAAGCTTGCAACAAACATTTCTCAATCTCAAACTATGATTCCTTAAGAATAAAAGAGAATTACTAATTCCAAACCACAAATGACCAATCACTTGGCAATCAGACAACCATTCAAATCATCTAGTTCATCTAAAACTCAAAACATATCGGTCTTCGCTTATGAGATTATTCCTCGAATCTTGTCACAAATCTAAATTTCACAAGTAAGATTCCTTTTTAGAGTGTAACAATTTAAGACAACAATTTCCCAAACAACCTCCAAGGTAACTATTCCAATATCTCGAAACAACGAACTATTATCATGATCCACTCAATTCTCAAAAATTCCACTACAATACCAAACTCCAAATCTAAAACCACTACGAGAGGATATATTATCACTATTTGGATTCATCCTAGAGCTTAAGTCCTATTTCCCATGATGAAATACAATATGAAATTTGTTCAATTCAAGGACACATATTCTAACCTAAGAATTCCAAAATACATTACACTTATTCTTTGAGCTTTACAAATGGAATACCCAATCCACTAGAGAAAATATGAAGGAGCAACGAGATAGAAAACGATACGGAATATCAAGGAGAACACGAGAATAAATAAGGCACGAGATTACAAGAGAGGAGCGCTGAAAAATAACGAGGTCAAGAAAGAGACAAAGCAGATAGTAGAGGTATGAATATATCCGAGTAAGAAAGAAGATACGAGCATGCGATTTCTTAAAGATCAATCTTGACAAAAACATTCAAGAATGGAAATGAAAAGGGATGATGGCACGAGTAAAGGTTTAAGGTTTAATCCACAAAATTCCTCCTTTCAGACTTAGGGTGATAATAAAGCAACTCATCCCAATAACAAAGGTCTCTTACAAGGGACCCTCGTACCACAAATTATCAAAGTAAAGTACACCTAGATTTAACAATCGATTACAACCCAATTCATCCTCCTTTCATATCACACCGGAAATATCCGCAACATGCGGAATTGCAACTCAGTATAATACCATCCTTTAGCTCAAATATTCAACACAACCTCAAAGGTTTCTTTAACCGAAGGACTAACAAATACTCCCTTATACTTGGTCATTTTCAACTCATATAGCCCACGAGTTCATTATTATCAAAGTACAACCTCAAGTCAAACATCATCATTAACATCCAAAGGTATTTCCATCATAGCTCACATCAAAATCCTCAAGTAATATGGTTCAACTTACAACGAAACCTTACTACTCCAAACGAGTCTCCGATATCATAAGATAAGATCATATCTTTAAATCCAAGAACTATAGGCAACTGCTTTTTCACCAAGCCTATACTCTAACACATAAACTAGAATCCACAAGAAGTCACTTAGTCTCAAAAGCATTTTACAACTCAAGGCATCATCCAAACTCCTAAATTCAAAAGATTAAATCGCTAATGGGTTAAGAAGTCTTAGCCAACTCATTCAACCTTACACCATCAAATATCATGAACTATCCACACATTAGTCACGACAAGCATCAAGCATTAAAATCATCAAACGTATCTTACTACCTTTCCTTAGAGATACAACCAATCACCACTATAGGGTGAATTTAGATCTACACCATTTTCCTCAAATCACAAATTCATTCTAACCAACACTAATATTCCACAAAGTTCAAAGTTCTTCCGATCAAGTACAATATACCACAAACAAAAGGGTATGACATCCATAAAAATGTTACATGAGGAAGGTAAGGGTACCAATGGTAAGATGGAGGAACTATCAAGAGTAATTTCCAAGAGGCAAACAAGATGGAAGAGAAAGAAGCACCTAGATAGAAGGAAAATAGCATAATATAATAAGGACGAGAGAAAACATCGATGAGGAAAAAAAAAATACACTTCAATTAGGCTTGTCAATCTTAAATCTTTGGTAGAGGATACTTCTTCTAGGTAAGACATGATCCACCTTAAGACGGTAGATACAAACAAACATAACATCACTCAACACAATCAACAAACAAGTTAGAACCTAACAAACATCAAGTACACCAAAGACTACCAAGTAAAGTCCTTAATTTCTACCCATCTCTCATTTATTATTTCAAGGTCAAGTAATTTAAGTTTAGGGTTCACGTGTGTGCGTCGGGAGAGATAAAGCTATGATACCAACTGTGACAACCCTCGCGAATGCGGAAATATAAAACAAACAAGCATGTGACTTATATAGCGGAAATATGAAGTTTTAAAAACTTTTATACATGCAAGGAAAGAATACGAGGAGTGTCAAAAATTACAAACTAAAGTACGAATTATACTACATCAAGAGACGAAGTCTCTCCAAAATGTTAACAAGTAAAACTGTTTAGCAAATAAGCTAAAATCGTCTAGAGGTGTTTTAATCCAGGGACAACGCCCGCTAGCTCACACCCGAACCCAAAATGTCAAGCAAAAAGCCATCCATGCAAGCAACCTGTTCATCTATGAAAAACATGAACGCCACAGTCAGTGGGGAGTAATTCCGGGTTCTCCCAGCCATATCACATTAAACGTACATAGAATGAAATACAAAAGTAAAGCATGCATACATATTGATGTACATGTGAGTTACGATAAGGATAGATAGGCAATTCAATATATAATGATAAGAATATAAGAAGTACAAGTCCGAATCCATCATGTGATACAAAAGACTCGGGAAGACACTCTTAGGCAACCGAATACGCTCACTAGGGCTTACATCTCACCGTTAGCGGTATAAGTTTGATAAGATTGAGACTCGACAAACAAACCATGCCAAGTCATGCAATGACCATGAATAAATCCATCATGTTATCATCCATTCAAACATACCAATACATAGACGATGCCCAATCATGCAATAACCATGAATAATAAGTCATGAAATCACGCATTCAAGAACGACGACACAAAGACGACATCTCTCATGGTAAAGGAAACGCACTAGCACCGTGTACATGGCAAGTATGATTAAAAGGCATCCACGAGATCACATTTCCTTGAACGCATACAAGATTCAATCCATTTCGTATATGTAGACTAATTTCCTCCTGGTAGGAATGATAATAAAACGGCTCCTAATCTAAACCTGGCCAGATTCTCGGAATCACATTTTCCGATTCGACATGCGATACACGTTTCGCATCCAAGACTCGGTCAATCATAGACGCCGAGTACCCCAAGTTCGGTAGATCAATTCACGAAAGAGGCGGAAAAGAGCACAAGCCTCATAACAAGCGGTACGCTAGATGCAAATAACACCACCTCGCAAATTCACAACAATTGACGGCCGGGTCGATAACCGCATAGCGTTCAACTCCCAACAACGTCGTCGTATGCCAACTAACACATGCATTTAAGCAGTAGGATACCTCCTCGTTCCGACATTCCAGCCTTACGAACGTGGAGGTAGCCAAAGGAATGAGAGTACAAAGCACAAGACTAAATAGTGCTCAAACCGTATCATTTGTAAAAACCGACTCAAAGTGGGACATAGCAAAAACCGTCACAAAACATGAGAATATGGCATTATATAAATGTAACTTGATAAACTGAATCAATACATGATACATACATTAACCCCAAGTTTAAGAAGCATATAAATAGGAAACATAGATAACCCTCTCCCAAAAACAACAAGTTTTGAAACTAACTTAAACAAGGGTTCCCTTCAAACTGTCATAACTAGAGTTCTATATATGGGAATGCAGAAATTCCAAGTCGAGGTGATAGCTTATCCTCTTACGGTTCCAACGAGTGGTCACAAGCCCAAAACAAGCAAGTAACGAAGGAGATATGATCATTCTACCAAAAAGGGTCAGTGTAGTGAAACTGCACAAGTCACGACCGTGACTTGTATTTCACGCCCGTGACATGAGTTACCAGTTCACCCGAGAGCCTTCAACATACATTCAAACATTTTCACTTTTCATAATTCACTTCTAACAACTATCAACAATCAATAATCATCATCAAAAATCATCAACTAACAACAATCATTATCAATACTATAATTCCTAAGCTTTCTAATCGTATTCTAAATACGAATTCTAACATAGAAATCATGTAAAACACGTAAATGATATCGAGTAACCCTTCACCGTTACCTTTCCGCGTCTTTAATCGATTTCTAAACCTTCCTAGTCTCCACCTACATACAATTAGATAATAAAAGATGAATATCATTCACCTTGAGAAAGACGGATAATTTAAAAAGCGAGAAAGACGGTAATTTTATTACCAATACGGATAGATGAAGCTAAGAGGGGAAGAATAAGACGAACCTAGATGAATTTGAGCAAGAAATGAAAGCGTAGCGATGATTCGAAGATGGATCAAATATGGAGGCTAGGGATTTGGGGTTTACTTAGTGATGAAGTAAGAAGAAGATTGAATGAGGGTGTTAGGGTTGTGAGGGAGTATATGAAGAGTAAGTGGAAAAGTCAAGGAAAGTCAATAAAGTCAAAGACGGCTCAAGACGGGTTTTTCTTGAAATCTCGCGGAAATTCCAAATACGAACTCGGAAATTCTAAATTCGACTCGGAAAATTAAATTCTAAATTAAAACTTAAATTTGCTGAAAAGTATCCGTAAAATATTTTCACTATAAAAATAGGGTACATTTCCGGGTGTTACAATATTACTCCACTAGTAATACTTAGTAAATATTAGTATTATGAGAGTTTTAGTGAGAAGATGAGTTTTTGAGAGATGTGTGAGAAAATAAGCTAGAATGAAAAAATGAAATGAACAACCATATTGCCCTTATATAGGCAATATGGCCGGTCATGGTAATCCCCATAAGGGACTTATTTTGCTTATTTTAATTGACATGCAAAGTGGTAGAGTGTAGTTTTGAATGAAATGATTTTAGGTTAATATTCATCTCATAATCACATGTGACTTCTGAGCATGAACAAAAGCAACCATCATCACCTCACCACTACATACTTGACCGGCCATGTGAGGCCTTATTTGGTCTATTTTGATTTTTGATATTTGTCCCACAAATACTTATTAATCATATGCCTAATTATCTTGTATAAATAAGTGTTAATTTGATCATATAACAATTATATGACACAAATAAATAAATAATATTTACTTAACGTTTTAAATGATATTTTACCATTATATCAATATATAATGGGTCCCACAATGCGTAGTTAATTTATTTTCAAAACCTCAACTAATTTAATAATTTAACTATTAATTACTAATTTAAATCTTATTTAATTATATTAAATAAGATATAAATTTATTAGTCAATTATCGCATAATTGAAAAATAATCTTATTTAATCATATTAAATAAGATATAAATTTATCAGTTGATCACCGCCGTCATACGACAATAATGTCAAACTCTAGTCATCCAACCATTATTGATTTACGTTAATCAACTAACTAATCATATATATATATATAGTCAATAAATATCCCAATTATATTCCTTAATGAGATTTATTATGTGGCGCACTATTGTGGAGGACACCTACTCCAACAATCTCCCACTTGTCTGACACAAGTGTGCGTCACCAATTCTCTTGTCTCTTTATCACATCTCCCACTCAACGCAAGGTGTCTTTCAGGTCGCACTTGCGATTGATAATATCTAGAGTGGTTTTCTTGATAGGGAGAGTAATTGTCAGACCGGAAAATCTACGATAGATCTCTTTCCGAGCGTGGCCACGCATTTGCAGTAACTTCTCCTCGAGTGGCCTAAAGATGTTTATACTCAACGTGGGTGGACAATTCCTGTTGATTCATCTACTCTGTATGATGCAGATCACCATGATCCAGAAGATGTCCATCGGCCTCCTTTTACGGCACGACCTAGAACATCAACCAAAACCAATCGGAAACTGCACCGACTCAGATAGACGGTCGTCAGTCAAAAGAATCGACTCATAGGAATAAGATAGAAGACCCTGCCACGACCAGGCATCAAATAATTGATTTAAGGGTCTCTACAAATGTCACTGTCCGACAGAGTGTCATACAGTCTGTCTATGTAAACGACCAGTCTTCTCCATGACCCCATGGTGCTGAACCAACCATCAATCGACTTACAATCTAGTCACTCCGAGACGTCACCTCATTGAGTGACTAGAGACAAAATACTAAGTTCGTCCTATTCACTTGAATAGGGTCCAACATTGTCTTACAATCTATTCGGATAAACAAAGTATTAAATTTAGTCAAACTAAAGAAAAGAGTTTATAATAAAACTCGAACAATGAATGCAATTATCATATATGAAATAATTAATACAACATTCAATTATTACATATTACATAATCTAAAGGAATTCTGGTACACGTCTCAATCCCATTGTGACGACATGACCATCATGCTTAGTGTTTGATAAAGGCTTGGTTGAAGGATCAGCAATGTTGTCATCTGTCCCAACCTTACAAATGTCAATTTCCTTTATGTCCACGTAATCTCTAATTACATGATATTTCCTAAGTACATGTCTAGACTTGTTACTAGACTTGGGCTCTTTTGCCTGAAAAATAGCCCCACTGTTATCACAATAAATTGTGATAGGATCTTTGGCATTAGGGACTACTGTTAGTCCTTCCAAAAATTGCCGAATCCACACAGCTTCCTTTGCAGCTTCAGACGCTGCAAGGTACTCTGCTTCTGTTGTAGAATCCGCTGTAACGCTTTGCTTGAAACTCTTCCAGCAAACAGCTCCTCCATTCATCATATAAACATAGCCGGATTGAGATTTCATATCATCCCTATCTGTTTGGAAACTGGCATCTGTGTAACCTTTTACACGTAACTCAGTCTCGCCTCCAAACACTAAGAACGAATCCTTGGTCCTTCTCAAGTACTTAAGGATGTTCTTTATGGCTATCCAGTGACTCTCACCTGGATTTTCTTGGTAACGACTTGTCATGCTCAAAGCATATGCAACATCGGGACGAGTGCACATCATAGCATACATGATTGATCCAACATCAGATGCGTAAGGGATCAATTTCATGCGTTCAATCTCCTCGGGTTTGGTAGGGCACTCTGACTTGCTCAAAGTGATCCCACTTCCCATAGGAAGAAAGCCTCTCTTAGAGTCTTTCATGTTGAACCGATCAAGAATCTTATCAATATAAGTTTCTTGTCTTAATGCTAATATCCTTTTAGATCTATCCCTATAGATTCGGATACCTAAGATGCGCCGGGCCTCTCCTAAGTCTTTCATTTGGAAATAAATCCCTAGCCACTCCTTCACAGAAGTGAGCATTGGAATATCATTCCCAATGAGTGGTATGTCATCTACATACAAGACTAGAAAAGTTACTTTACTCCCACAAAACTTCATGTATAAACATGGTTCCTCGACACTACGAGTGAAACCATTTTGTTTAATTACATGATCGAAACGATGATTCCAACTACTGGATGCTTTTTTAAGACCATATATGGATCTCTTAAGTTTGCATACCTTCTTAGGGTTTGATGGATCCATAAAACCTTCAGGTTGTGTCATGTACACTTCCTCTTCTAGAATCTCATTCAAGAAGGCGGTTTTGACATCCATTTGCCAAATCTCATAGTTATGAAATGCGGCAACCGCTAAGACAATCCTTATGGATCAAAGCATGGCGACTGGGGCGAAGGTTTCGTCATAGTGTAGACCATGACCTTGGGTGAAACCTTTTTCCACCAATCTAGCTTTCTAAACATCATTATGTTTATCTATGCCACTTTTGATCTTATAGATCCACTTACACTGAAGAGGTCTTACCTCCTTAGGTAAATCAACCAAGTCTCATATTTGATTGTCGTACATAGAATCCATTTCGGATTGCATGGCTCCTAGCCATAGCTTTGAGTCGGGACTAGAAATGGCTGCTTTGTAGGTAGTAGGTTCGTTACTTTCAAAAAGTAACACATTATAGTCATCACCTCCCTCTATAATACCAAGGTATCTATCAGGTTGATGACTAATTCTGCTTGACCTCCTAGGTTCCGAAGGAATAATTACCGTACCAGACGAAGAGGGAACGTGTTCCTCGTCGTCCTTTTCGGTTTGTGGCTCTTGGACTTCATCAAGTTCAAATTTTCTCCCACTCTGTCTTTTAGAAATAAAATCATTTTCTAAAAAGACTGCATCACGAGACACAAACACTTTGTCCTCGTGTTTATTGTAGAAGTAATAAGCACGCGATTCCTTTGGATATCCTACAAAAAGACATTTGTCAGATTTGGGTGCGAGTTTATCGTCAGACTTATTCTTAACAAAAGCCTCGCATCCCCAAATTCTCATAAATGACAAATAAGGAACTTTTCCTGTCCCATATCTCATATGGGTCTTGTTTTTGCCACTTTGTCGGGCTTCGATTTAGTGAAAACATTAAAGATAAGATAGCAAAACCCCAAAAATAATCAGGAAGCTCTGTCAGACTCATCATAGATCGAACCATATCTAATAAAGTTCGATTTCTCCTTTCGGACACACCATTTAATTGAGGTGTCCCAGGAGGAGTCCATTGTCATAATATACCACAATCGTTTAGGTGTGAATCAAATTCATTGTTCAAGTATTCACCACCACGATCGGATCGTAGGGCTTTAATCTTTTTATTCAATTGGTTTTCTACTTGATTTTAAAATTCTTTGAATTTTTCAAACACATCACTTTTGTGCCTCATCAAGTAGACATATCCATATCTACTCAAGTCATCGGTAAAAGTAATGAAGCAGTGATAACCACCTCTAGCTTGGCTAGTCATTGGACCGCACACATCCGTATGTATAAAGCCTAATAATTCACTTACTCGTGTCCCTTTCCCCGTAAAAGGAGTACGAGTCATCTTGCCTAGAAGACAAGATTAGCATACACCATAAGATTCGTAATTGAATGGTTTGAGTACTTTAGATGAAACAAGTCTCTTTATGCGTCGTTCGTTTAGGTGCCCTAAAAGACAATGCCAAAGGTATGATTGATTAGGTTCACCTATTTTGAGCTTCTTGTTTTCTACATTATAGACCTCTTTTGCAATATCTAGAACATAAATACCTCCAATAGAAATGGCCTCGCCATAAACCATTTCATTAAATGAAAATGTACAACGATTGTTCTTAATACAAAATGAAAAACTTTCCATGTCTAACACAGAAATGGAGATAATGTGCTTGGTAAGAGTTGGTACATAATAGCAATTATTTAAATACAACTCTAAACCATTAGGCAAAAGAAGAACGTAGGTGCGCACGGAAACTAAGGCTACCTTAGCACCATTTCCCATGCGCAGGTCCACGTCACCCTTGGCTAGTGCTTGCGCGTCTTTCAGCCCCTGTACATGATTAAAAAGGTGAGAACCACAACCGGTATCAAATACCTAAGAAGATGTACTAACAAAGTTAATATCTATCATATAGAGTGATGAAAGAATTTTACCTGACGTTGTCACACAACCGCCCTTCTTGTCTTTCAAGTATTTGTGGCAATTGTGTTTCCAATGCCCTTTGCCATTACAATAATAGCAATCCGCCTCCGCGTGTTTGTTGACTTTGGGCTTGGGCTTATAAAAGACATTGCCCTTTCCCTTGCTGACTTTCTTGAAAAGAGTCTTACCCTTTTCTTTGTCCTTTTTCACCCCAAGGTTCATGTTCTTCATTTTCATTGAAAGAACGTCCTTGGGTTCACTCCCACTAGCCTCCATGTCCCTCTCCGCTTGGGTGAGGAGTGCATGGAGTTCATGGAAACTCTTTTCCATGCCATTCATGTTATAGTTCACCCTAAACTGGGTGAACTTTGGTGTGAGTGAGTGAAGGATTTTACCCACCACTAACTGCTTCGGAATTTTTCACCCTAGGCGGTCTAAGGTGTCGGCGTACTCAACCATTTTGAGCACGTGTGGGCCAACTTTTTGGCCCCTTTGAAGCTTAGTGTCAAAGAATTTCGTAGCTGCCTCATATTGGAGAATTTGAGGGGCTTGCGAAAACATCGACGTTATCCTCGTGAATATCGCATATGCATCGAGAGATATCAATTGGAGTTTGAGTTTGGGTGAGATTGACCAAATCAAGACATTCTTGACGTCATTAGCAACCTTCAAATAAAGGTCATATTCGGCCCGAATCACCGCGGACGATCTAGGCGCGGGTTCGGTGAGGGGCTCTTCGAGCAAGTAGCGAAGCACGTTATCGGATATCGCGGCGCTCGTAATCGTTGATTCCCATTCAACGAAGTTACTACCCTCATCTTTTAGGACACACTTGTCCATGAGGGATCTCAACCATGAGTCCTTACCCAAGGTTGCGTTGTTGGATGAAGTTGACATTTTGCGAATATGGTTACTACAACAAAAAGAAATATATAAACATGCATTGTTAATTTACTTGAAAAACATTTTAACAAGTTTAGCATTTATATAATGACCTCTTACTAAACTATATAAATGATTACAAAATCCATCTTTAAATAAAAATAGTCATCGTATGCTACCTTTATCTAGAAATGGTAAGTCATTACTTGACTAATTCTACCCTTAGAACTCTTGTATGACGGATTTCAACTAAATCCATCTCCTAGTCCCAAGATAACGCTTATCTCGTTGAGTCCAATCCAATTTTAGCTTGTGATCGTATCACCCTACTTACCCGAGGTAAAAAGGGACTCAAGACCGTGGTATCCCTAATGAACACGGGATTCATAGGTGTTACTAATTGGTAAGGCTAATTTCAATTTTTTTTAAATATGTGAGAGATCTTGTCAATTTAGTTATTAATTCCCTATAAGTGAGCTAAGTCGGTGAATTGTGAATAACGTTGAATTGACAATAACGGAAAATAAAATGCATGTGTGACGATTTTGGCATGAGCGGAAATAAAGAAAGAAACCAAGCAACGATAAAATCCTAGTATGGCCACCTAGCTAATCAAATTAACTAGATAATTACATATTCGGAAACCAACTCCTTGGTACCTTGCCTCTCCACTTGGAACGTCTTCCAAAAATGGCACCGTCTTGAGGGAGTCACCGGTCTTCATAAAAAATAATTACAGATATACAAATTCCTATTATACATTTATTCTATAAAATGATATTATTAATTATTACAAACCGGCGATACGAGATCGCAATAAAAATTACAACCAAACCGTTATTCCCTTACATTACGAGTAATAACGATTAAAAATAACTAGGTCATAGTAGGTACAAAATTTGCATAAATTATAAAATAAATGACATTCATTCATTCAACCATAAATAAAATAAATTGCTGCAAAATTCATGCCAAAATCGTCCTAAACACATTCATGCTCATAGTAACTCGATTTTACGGGATTTATTGATTTTTAACCATTTAAAATCAATATCAACATTTAAATCTCATTTAAATTCAAACTAATTAACTAAACTGTTTTAGAACTCAAAATTAGTCCCTACTAATTTTCTTGGTCAATAATTAGATTGATTTCATTTCATTTCCTAAATATAACGGTCTAAACATAACAATTATGAAATAAACCCAAAATAAAATATAAACATCATAAAAATATAAAGACATTTCTATAAAAGAAGAAATTTCCTCACATTGATATGAAAATTAAATGGGCACAACAAGAACTCCTTCTTGTTGTTCTTGAGCTATAAATGTGGATGAACAAGAGCAATCTCCAAATTAGAAGACCTCCTTCAAGTTGCACCAAGATGATACCAAATAATCTACCCTTATTATTAACTAGATAATAAGATAGATATTATGCTACTAATATTAGTATATATTACTACACTAGTAATACTTAGTAAATATTAGTATTATGAGAGTTTTAGTGAGAAGATGAGTTTTTGAGAGATGTATGAGAAAATAAGCAAGAATGAACAAATGAAATGAACAACCATATTGCCCTTTTATAGGCAATATGGCCGGTCATGATAAGCCCCATAAGGGACTTATTTTGCTTATTTTAATTCACATGCAAAGTGCTAGAGTGTAGTGTTGAATGAAATGATTTTAGGTTACTATTCATGTCATAATCACATGTGACTTGTGAGCATGAACAAAAGCAACCATCATCACCTCACCACTACATAATTGACCGGCCATGTGAGGCCTTATTTGGTCTATTTTGATCTTTGATATTTGTCCCACAAATACTTATTAACCATATGCTTAATTATCTTGTATAATTAAGTGTTAATTTGATCATATAACAATTATATGACACAAATAAATAAATAATATATACTTAACATTTTAAGTGATATTTTATCATTATATCAATATATAATGGGTCCCACAATGCTTAGTTAATTTATTTTAGAACTCCTTGTAAATATAATTAACTAATTACCACTATCTCAAAACCTCAACTAATTTAGTAATTTAACGATTAATTACTAAGTTAAATCTTATTTAATCATATTAAATAAGATATAAATTTATTAGTCAATTATCGCATAATTGAAAAATAAACTTAATCGAATATGAGTTCTTAACTCAATTTCTAACAATTAACTCTCGTACATATCAAATATATGTATTGGACTAATCAACTGTATCATATACAAATAATTAGTTAATATTTGGATTTCATCTTATAGGTGTGACCGAAAGGGATCAGTTGATCACCGCCGTCATACGACAATAACGTCAAACTCTAATCAGCCAACCGTTATTGATTTACGTTAATCAACTGACTAATCATATATATATATATAGTCAATAAATATCCCAATTATATTCCTTAATGAGATTTATTATGTGGCACACTATTGTGGAGGACACCTACTCCAACACTCCCCTGTATTTTCAATGTTTTTCGATTATTGCTGAATTGCCAGCCGGGTAGCCGGCGGCCGGTCCCATTGACTGGCTGTCACCCCCTTTGACTCCTCTTCGTTTCTTTCCTTATGCTTTCATTTATAATAGTTTGTATGGTTCGTTTATCGTATAAATTTACGTAATAGCATTAAATATTCAGGTTTGGAATATATGGTATTCCATTCGCTTATATCACATGTTTTGTGACGGTTTTTGGTACGTCCCTCTTTGAGTCGGTTTTACCTATGTTTTGATTTGAGCACTAATTGTTTAGTGCTATGAACTCTCATTCCCCGGCTATACCTCCTTGCTCGTTAGGCTGGATTGTCTGAATGAAGAGATGTATCCCTAATGCTTATATGCATGTTTTAGTGGAGATATGACGACGTTGTTGGGAGGCGAACACTATGCGTTGATCGACCCGGCCGTTAAATATCGTATCTTTGCAAGGTGGTGTCATTGCATGTAGCGTACCGCTTGATTATGATCCTTGTGGTCTTTCCGCCTCTTTCGTGAAGGTTGACCGAATTTGGGGTACTCGGCTTCTGTGTGTGACCGAGTATTGTATGCGAAATGTTTATCGCATGTCGAATCGGAACATGTTTATTCCAAGAGTCTGGCCAGGTTTAGACTAGGACCGGATTATTATCGTCGTTCTACCGGGAGGAAATGAGTCTACATATACGAAATGTTTATCGTCTATGGTTCAGGGAAATTTTTATCCTGTGGATGTGTATTGATCATACTGGCTATGTACTTGGTGCTAGTGCGTGTCATTAACCGTGAGAGATAATGTTACTATATTCGTATGTTTGGATGGATATATATATGTTGATTAATTATGATCGTTGGATGACTTGGCGTGGTTTATATGTCGACTCTCTATTTTATCAAGTATATGCCACTAACGGTGAGATGTAAGCCCTAGTGAGTATATAGTTGCCTAAGGGTGTCATCCCCAAGTATGTCTATAATCGGATGCTTATAGTTTTGTACTTCATGCGCCTATATCTTAATATATTGAAATGCTTCTTTGTACTTCACGTAATTCACACACACACAGACACACACATATATATATATATATATATGATCTATATATATATATATATATATATATATATATGTATGTATGCTTCTACTTGACTATTACCGTTTAAGTATGTTATTTGTGATATGGTTGCGAGAACCCGGAGTTACTCCCCACTGACTGTGGCGTTCATGTTTTCATGAATGAACATGTTGCTTGGATGGATTTTGCTTGTTTTAGGGTTCGGGTGTGAGCTAGCGAGCGTTGGACTCGACGATTCACCCATAGACATTCTTAGCTAGTTTGCTAAACAAACTTTTATGGTCGATAACGTTTCGAGAGACTATGCCTCTTGGTAGTATGTTATACTTTAGCTTGTAATTATTTGACATTCCTCGTACTCCTCTTTTGGCATGTAAAAAGTTTTAAAAATATCGTATCTTCCGCTATATAAATTGCATGTTTGTTATGTTTTATTTCCTCTATCGCGAGGGTTGTCACAGTTGGTATCAGAGCTATAAAACTCCCGACGCACACGTGAACCCTAAACTTAAATTACTTGACCTTGAAATAATAAATGAGAGATGGGTAGAAATGAAGGACTTTACTTGGTAGTCTATTTTTTTATGCTAAGTGTTAGGATTAACCTTGATTTGTTTTTGTTTCTTATGAAGATGGTTAGACCTCGACTCGTAGAGAATGTCATTCTAGAGGCTCTTACTCAAGTCTCAAGGTAACCAAGCCCCTCCTCATAGAGAAGACCATCACCAAGGAGGCTATGCTTGGGTGGCTAGCCAAATTGCTAGGAGCAAGATCACGCCGTATGGTGGAGAACCGGACCCTACCGAGCTCTCGGAGTGGTTTCGGGAGATGGAAAATCAATTCGACTTGTAGCAAGTCCGTGAAGAAGACAAAGTGAGGTATGCTAAGCACTTTCTTGTGAGGGAAGCCGACAATTGGTGGTCGATTACTAATCCCACCGCTACTCTTGAAGTCAATTTCAATTGGAAATGTTTCAAGGCTCTTGTTGAGGACCGATTTTATCCTAAGGAGCTCAAACAACAAAGGCTCAAGGAATTCATTGATTTCAAACAAGGTGACTTGACGGCTCAAGACTTCACCACTCAATTCAACAAGCTTGCTCACTTTTTCACAAGGCTCATCAAGGATGATGTTGACCGAGCTTTTTACTTTCGTAATAAGCTTAGTGCTTTGCTCCAAAGCAATGTAAGGAGAAATTCTACCTCTTTTGGAGAATTGTGTGATGATGCACTTTGGGCCGAGAAGTCCATGAAGGCTATCAAGGATGAAGCAATAATAAAGAGTCCCCCTCCTTCCTTCTCACCTAGGCCAAATTTCTATTGAAAAAGGTCGTTTACTCCCTCGTCTTCCAATGCCTATGCCAACAAGCGGAGATTTAACCCTCCCCCAAATGCAAATGCAAGGGCTCCTTTCTCGCCCCGAGCTACTTCTAATATGCCTCATAGGCCTTATGCTCCCCCTCAAGCTCAAGCTCAAGCTCAAACTCAAGGTAGCTTTTGTAACCGTTGTAAAGAACCACGACACCCCGGTGTAGGATGCTTCAACCGACCTTATGTTTGCTTCTTTTGCCAGACGACTGGTCACCGTTATGATGATTGCCCCAATCGGAAGTTGCCCCCTCCAATTGCCAAACCCAAGGGATCTATCTATGTTCTAAGCCGAGCCGAAGCCGATGCTCATCCGGAGATAATTACGGGTATGTTCGCAATCTTAGAGCAACCGTGTCTTATTCTATTTGATATCGGTGCATCCATGTCCTTTTTTTCTTCAACTTATGTTGATAAGTTAACTATCGAGCCTACTTCTACTAACGATACCCCCATATCCTTGCCATCCAGAGAAATTATCTCATGTTCTAATCTTTACCCTAATGTCCCAATCTCTATTGCGGGTACTATCTTTCCCGCTAATCTCCTTAAACTTTCTCTAGGAGAGTTTGATGTAATCCTAGGTACAGATTCGCTAGCGTTGTAACATGCTAGATTCGAGTGTAGAGATCAAAAGATTTATTTAAAGAGTCCTTTAGGAGATAGAATAACCTATAAGGGATCTCATTCCCGAATGGGTGTGCAATTGATTTATGCAATGAAGTTAGTGAGTATGGTAAGAAAGGGTCACCCAGCATTCTTGTGTATTTTGTGACTTCTACAACTACCTCCTTACCAAAGATTGAAGATGTACCTATATTATGCGATTTTGTTGATGTATTCCCTGAAGACTTTCCCGGTATCCCTCCCGAGCGTGATGTTGAGTTTTCAATTGATCTTGTGCCCGGATCCGGACCCATAGCTAAAGCTCCATACCGTATGGCTCCAACCGAATTGAAGGAGTTAAGGACACAACTTGGTGAAATGATTGAAAAATGTTTCATTCGACCGAGTGCCTTGACACGGTTGTCGCATACCCTAATCAAAGATAAATAACCCAGACTAGGCTAACAACAAATTAATGTAATTAGGGAAGTAAGGGGTCGATCTCGGGGAGACGGGAGATACTTGTGAATAGTTATGGATAGAACTCTACCTTGTACGATTGGCAAATGTTTGTCACTTAATAATAAATGCTATAATAAAAATGATAACTATACAATAAAGAAAAGGATCTAGGGATCGGGGTTCACATGCTAATCAATTTAGAAGCAAAGTTGATTACGGGTTTAGAAAAAATCATGGTTGTCCAAGTCTTTAAATGGTCTATTCCTTTCGGATTCATACCGACTTTTAACGGGTCCTAACGTCTTTTCAGCCTTGCTAGGTCATTAAACTATTCTTGCCAGTCCTTTAATTTTCATCTCGACTCTCGCCCTTGAGACGGAAATTGACAAGTATAAACAATTGATTAAGGCCTTAAATCAAAGTTTATCATGAGAATCAAACAAGAAATAGAGACAACTAAAACAATTCTACCCGGAGTCAATTTATACTTATAAATTAATTGGACATGTTAACCCTTCCCCTAGAACAAAGATTACTTATGCATGATTAACAATGAAAGGGAAACTAAGATTATAAAACTAAGAATGGTAAACGTGATAAAGGAAATACTAAAAGAAAATGAAACTATAATGTAAAAACAAGAATAAGGATTACCGAAAAGGATGAGCAAATATTGAAATGGAATAGGAACTTGAATAGGAAAATGCAAACCCATAAACTAGAATTCCAATTACAAGTAGAACCATACAATTAAAGAAAACTTAGAACTAAACTAAACTAGAGAAAACTATGTTGGAGCCAGCAGTGTCCTCCACAGTTAGTGTAATAACATATATAAATCTCTGTAGGTTCAGAGGGTATACGTTGTATAATAATCAGTTGATTAAAGTTTATCAATAACGGTTGGCTTGCTAGATAAGTTTGACGTTATTGTCATACAGATGACGGTGATCAACTGGTCCCTAAAAGTCACACCTAAAGAATGTGTTTGAGAGAAGTGATTATTTGAGAAAATAGTCATATTGATGCCCTATTATATGACTAAAAGGTTAGTCAGTGTATTTGACTAAAAGGTAAGTCAATGTGATGATGAGATGATTATTTAATAACGATTAAATAATATAAGCTGAGACGAATTAAAAGTAATTCGTAATTAAATATAAACTGTTGTATTTAATCAGCATATATATAATGTAAGCTTATGCGAATTAAAATGTTAATTCGTAAATTGAATATAAAATGTTATATTGAATTAGCAAATTATAATTATACGGATAATTATAATTAACGTATATATTATACGATTGTCATATTAGATGTTGTCAGTCCGGTATTAATGTATCGACTACAAAATGTTGTATGGACATATTAATACATGACAGCACAAATGACATTTATAATAATAATACACATTATATATTAAAGCGAATTTAACCGAAATAAAGTCTAGATTCACTCTGGAATTTTCGGTCCATTAGTGGTTAATTAGAGGAAAAAATATCTCCCCATATAACCTAATGGGTGCCGTGAGAAGGAGTGAGGGGTGGAGGAATTTAGTTTTCTTTTCTTCAAACCCTAATTCACTCTCTTGTGCCTCCATCGTTTTTCACATCACAAAAATTAAAAGTTAACAGTAACTTTTGACAAAAATATTCTAGCAAATTAAAGGGCATTTCTCATTCTATCTTGGGTGCTACGATTAGGAGATATCACCATTTTGATATTGGTCTTAGGCCTTTAAGCAACAACTAAGGTTATTTCTAATCTCTTGCTTATTATGCATTTTCGTTTATGACTATTAATCATATAATCATAATTTCATTATAACCCTGTATGATTTAAAGGGAAGTATACGGATATTTTCCCACAAGTGGTATCAGAGCCTTAGGGCTATGAAATTGTTTATATGATTTTCATAAATTTTGAATTTGTATAATTTTGTTTAAAAAAAAAACACACGGCTAAAAAAATACTTTTGCCGAAATGAAATTTTTTTTTTTGGGGATCCATTTTGATTCAAGTATTGTTATTTTACAAGGTTGAGATAATAATATATGAATTTGTAGATGTTTTGATTTAATAATGATTGAATTAAAACGTAAATGGAATTTGATATGAATGTTAATGAACATCCTTTTGCTTTATATTTTCGGTATAAATTGATCTAGATATTCATGTTAAAAGGTTAATTTGGATCATCTAGTTTGTATCAATGTTTAATATCGATTAGATATTGTTTTGTTTGTACCGATCTAGTTAATATAAGCATGATCGAACTAAAACCGTTTAATTTGATTTTTTTTTTCTGCCCGTGTACTGTTCATGTACTGTTCACAGAATTTAAAAAAAAAAAATTCTGTTTTTTTTTAAATGGCAGCAACTGCAAAGTTTTTTTTGTGTAAAGTTTTTTTTCGGTTTTGTTATAAACCGAGAGAGAAAAAAAATTTTTTTTTTTGGGTACCTGCTACTGTTCATACGTAAACAGTACAGTAATTATAAAAAAAAAAATTTGTTTTTTTTTTCTTATACCGTTTTTGTTTTGTACATTATTAAGATAATGTATGATTGTTTTTGAGAAAAAGTTCACAAATTTTTGATACCATGTTATTTTAAAAAGGTTTAAAATAATGTTGTTGTTATTCA
>JAIUZE010013311.1:0-29106 GCA_022085475.1 Heliosperma pusillum
GAATGGATATGTGAAGGGATCTTCTTCTCCTTCAAGGTTAGATAGGATATCCGAGTAATTTTTACGAATATGGTCTAAACTCGAGAGATCAGAAGCTTTTGAGATTTCGTTAAATAGCTTTTGTATCCTACGCAGAGTTCTTTCTAGGTCGGGATCTAATGAGATAGGGGTCCCTAGTCTAGAAGATCTGGGCATAAGATGGAAAAACTAAGACGAGAAATCAAGAGAGATCTAAAGGAATTTGGATTCCTAAAGACTAGACAAAACTAATTGCAAGAAAAATCACAAAAAGAGGAAAACTAAACCGTGCTCCCCGGCAACGGCGCCAAAATTTGATCGGGCCTGTCGCAAGCCCTGGTCAAAGATAAATTACCCAGACTAGGCTAATAACAAATTAATGTAATTAGGGAAGTAGGGGTCGATCCTCAGGGAGATGGTGTTTCCTATAGAATGTGAAGTGTCTCGCAATTGGGTCTTATCTAACGAGTATCTGGGTTTAGGGGTTTTGATTTCTAAACTAATAAAAAGCATAAATGAAAACAAAATGAAAGCAAATGAAAACAAAAACAATAAAGCAGGTGATGAATTAACAATGATGGAAAGAATCTAGGGAAGTAGGTTCACACATGTAGATTAACGTATTGATGAAATTGGATTTAGAACATGCAAACAATTCATTGTGAGTTCGTAAGAATGATGTGTTCATTACAATCATAGATCAGATGGTCTAGCAGGCTTTTAGGCAATTTACTAGGTCTTAATCTACCATGCCATGCTTTGTCTATTCAATTCACGTATTTCTACCTTGGAAAAGAATTCCATTTTAGTCAATGATTTTTGGCCAGAAATCGTTAACTATCGTTACAATCCAAACATGCATAGACACAACGTTTTAAAGACACAATTTCTTTATAAAAGTATCTTAATCAACCTACATGGCTACCCTACACCCTAGAAAAACGACTACTCACTCACTAGGATAGACATGTTTATTTGATTTTGACAATATTTTAAGACTCTTTATATGGCGATAATAACGACGCTAAATTGACAATCTAATGAAATGACGATTAAAACGATATTGAAATTGAATCTACAATAACATATAAAGAAAATAGCAATCAAATAAGAAAAATAAAGACTTTAAACAAAAGATAAAATAGGAATACCTTGATGACGATCAATATAAACAACCGTAATAGAAATTCCTTGCATAGAATAGCCGATCCACGAATTACAATACTTGTACCAAATAAAGTAGATTACAAGGATAGAAATTTTATTGATCTAGGCTAAGGATTTGATGTAGAAAAGACAGAAATAAACTAAGAAACTAAAGACAAAAAAAAGAAGAAAATGTTCTAGACAAGAGAAGAGAGGCTAGGCTCTCTCCTCTTAATCTAGGTTTTCTAATATAAAGAAAGAAGTAGAAAATGTGTAAAGAGGACGTTTTGAAGTGTGGTGGCTGAAGCTTCTTATATAGTAGTAGGGTTTCGTGGGGAAGGGGTCATGCATTCATCACATAGGAGAAAAATGAGGAAGTCGAAGCAAAAGTGCGGATCAACAGACATCCCCGATCGGGTTTACCACATACCCGATCGGGGAAGTTGTAATCTTGGTCAATTGACTTTCGTTTCATCTCCTTTGGCCTATGACTTGACTTTCATTATCCCCCTTGACCTTTTGAGTCGGGTTTGTTGATAGAGTTTGATGTAAAATGATGATTTCTTCGCCCAACTGATCGATCTTCCGACAACTGCGAAATCGTCTTTACTTCTTCTTCCTTTTTGATTAGTGAACCTTCTTGGAATGCCTTTGACTTGGTCAAGCTTGCTTCTTCAAATCGTCGGGTTCTAGGCAAATGCTCGGGAATATAGAAAAAGGGCGTAGAAACGTCACATTCCCTATAAAACAGGTTTAAACATGGAATTCGCCTAGAAGACGACATTAGCTCATAAAATGGCTTAACAAAGCACAAATGACATACAAAACCGAGCTAAAATGGGGATTAAAATCATATAAATATTCACTTATCACCAATTGAACAAAAAGATCAAAACATTACGATCCGATCGTGGCGGTGAGTATCTTAGTAATGAATTTGATTCACACTTGAAGAATTATGGCATTGTATCACAACTAAGTCCCCCAGGAACACCTCAACTTAATAGTGTGGCCGAAAGGAGAAATCGAACCCTACTTGATATGGTTCGATCTATGATGAGTCAAACCGAGTTGCCAGACTCGTTTTGGGGATTTGCAATCCAACGCCATAATATCGTTGAATAAAAGCCCGACCAAAGCAACCGAAAAGACTCCATATGAGATGTGGAAAGGGAAAGTCCCAAATTTGTCCTATATGATGATTTGGGGATGCGATGCTTTTGTAAAGGTAAAGACCGACAGTAAGCTAGCCCCAAGATCCGAAATGTGCATTTTCGTAGGTTATCCAAACAACTCTCGTGGTTACTATTTCTACAAACCTCAATAAAACAAAGTGTTTGTGTCTAGTGAGGCTGTCTTTTTAGAAAGGGAACATATTTCTAAAAGCCAGAGTGGGAGAAAATTTGAACTTGACGAAGTTCAAGAGCCACAAACCGAAGAGGAGACGTTAGAAGATGTTCCTTCATCGTCCAATTATGTTGTTATACCATCTGTACCTAGGAGGTCCGGAAGGGTTAGTCACCAACCCGATAGATACATAGGTATTATCGAAGAAAATAACAATTTTGACTTGTTACTTTTCGAAAGTGATGAACCCACGGCCTACAAAGCTGCCATCTCTAGTCCGGATTCCAATTTATGGCTAGAAGCCATGAAATCCGAAATGAATTCTATGTATGAAAATCAAGTTTGGGACTTGGTAGATTTGCCTGAAGATGTGAGACCTCTTCAATTGAAATGGATCTTTAAAGTAAAGAATGGCATAGAAGGACATGATGATGTCTACAAGGCAAGGCTAGTTGCAAAAGGTTTCACTCAAATTCATGGTCTTCACTATGACGAAAATTTTGCTCCTGTAGCCATGCTTAGATCTATTCGGATAATGTTAGCGATTGCCGCATTTCATGACTATGAAATATGGCAAATGGATGTCAAAAATGCCTTCCTAAATGGGTATTTAGAGGAGGAAGTGTATATGATACAACCCGAGGGTTTTGTAGATCCAAATGATCCTAACAAAGTATGCAAGCTTAAGAGATCCATTTATGGTCTTAAGCAAGCATCGAAAAGTTGGAACCACCGTTTTGATCATGTTATAAAAGAAAATGGTTTCACTCGAAGTGTCGAAGAACCATGTTTATACATGAGATTTAGTGGGAGAAATGTTGTCTTCCTTATATTGTATGTAGATGACATACTTCTCATTGGGAATGATTTACCAATGCTTACCTCTGTCAAGGGGTGGTTGGGAAATCATTTTCAAATGGAAGATTTAGGAGAAGCACAACGCATATTAGGTATCCGGATCTATAGAGATAGATCCAAGAAGATATTGGCTTTAAGTCAGGAATCTTATATGGATAAGATTCTTCGATGATTAAACATGGACAAATCCAAGAGAGGTCTTGTTCCTATGGGTAGTGGGATCTTTTTGAGCAAGTCTCAATCACCCACCGAACCTGAAGAGGTTGAACCCATGAAATTGATCCCCTATGCTTCTGCCGTAGGATCGATCATGTATGCCATGATATGCACACGTCCTGATGTCTCGTATGCTTTGAGCATGACAAGTAGATATCAAGCCAATCAAGGTGAGAGTCACTGGATAGCCGTAAAGAATGTCCTTAAGTACTTGAGAAGGACTAAGGATACATTCTTAGTGTTTGGAGGAGGGTCTGAATTATGTGCTAAGGTTACACTGATTCAAGTTTCCAAACCGATAGGGATGATATGAAATCTCAAGGTGGATTTATTTATATGATAAATGGAGGTGCGGTTAGCTGGAAGAGCTTCAAAGAGTCAGTTATTGCGGATTCTACAACGGAGGCTGAGTACATTGCAGCATCTGAGGCTGCTAAGGAAGCTGTTTGGATAAGGCAGTTTTTAGAGGGGCTAAGGGTAGTTCCTTCTGCCAAGGATCCTATCACAATATTTTGTGATAACAGTGGGCCGATATTTCAAGCTAAAGAGCCCAAGTCTAGTAATAAGTATAGACATGTACTTAGAAAATTTCATGTTATAAGAGATTACATTGAAAGGAAGGAGGTTGCGATATGTAAGGTTGGGACAAATGATAACATTTCTGATCCCTTAACCAAGCTCTTATCGCAGGCTAAGCATGACCAACATGTTGTTTCCATGGGTCTTAAACACATGCAAAATTTGTATTAGATTATGAGATATGAAATAAAAATTGTGTTTTTATTAATCATATATGATAATCACATTTATCGTTTGAGTTATATTTTTTAACTTTTATTATGTAACTTTGTTATATCCAAATGGGTTGTAGAGACAATTGGACCCCATTAAAGTGAACTGGATTAACATTATATTGACCCATAGTCACTTATATGAAGTGACACCTCGAAGGGACTATATTGTGGTGCGATTGATGGCAAGTTCAAGTGTAATAGGGTCATAGGGATGACCAATTGATCACATAGGCAGACTGTATGAGACACTCTGTCGGGAAGTGACCGCTTATAAAATCCTAGCAATTCTTGTAGCCTCGTCGTAGCAAGAGCTACTAGTATTCTTTTGAGTCAATTCTTTGACTAAAGACTGTTCGCCTAAGGTGGCACACTTTTCAGAGTGATTTTGATTTATGCTCTACGACCTTCGTAACTGGGGTCAAATGGGCATCTTTTGGGTCATGATGAGTTGTGGCTATGCAAAGGAAATAGTGCGATAAGAATTGTCCACCCCTTGTCACGGTTGTTTTTAAATCTCAAGGCCACTCGAGGAGGAGTAAGCTGAAAATGCGTGGCCACGCTCGGAAGGTATCTATGGTAAATAATTTCGGTCAGACTGTTACTCTCCAGATCAAGGAAACCACTCTTGATATGATCATATGCAAGTACGACCTCCAAGTCACCTTGCATTGAGTGGGAGATTGTAATAGGACAAGAGAATTGGTGACGCACACTTGTCTCGGACAAGTGGGAGATTGTTAGAGTAAATGTCCTCAACAATAGTGCTCTCACATAATTAAATCTCAATAATAAGAATACAAAGGGATGATGAATATAATAGTCAACTGGTCAACATAAATCGGAAATGATTGGCTCAATTGAGTTTGACGTTACTGTCGTATGACGGTGGTGATCAGTTGATCCCTTGAGGTCACACCTAAAGGACAATCCCCTAATCATGTAAATTAATTAATTGTATAGCGATACAGATTAATTAATCCCTTAAATTGAACCAAGTTTATATTGTAAGTGAGAAATATATCTTATTGTAAGATTATTAAATAAGATTCATTTTAGTAATTTAATTGTTATATTACTAAGAATGTATTATGTTTATGAAACATTTGAGATAAACAAAATTTGTTGATTATAATTGCAAATTGTTGTAGATTATATTAACCAAATATAAGATGACCCATTTTATTTACATGTAATTATAAAATATGACTTAAAATGTTAAGTCTAATTTATTTGTTATGAAATTGCATTTAAATTGGTTAAATGCACATTATAAGCTAAAATTACATGTTACATGTCACATGTCACATATGTGACAAATGACAAAATGCAAAAATAAAATGGACACCTATTTTATATGGGTGCACCGGTTTTGTGAGCTAGATGGGTAGGTTTTAGGTTGTAATTTTATTCTAATTAAGAATTAGAACAAATCATTATTACAATAACCCATACACTCCATCTTGCATTGTTAAGAACAATGTGAAAATGACAACACCCTACCCATGTGGGGTGTGTGTGACCGGCTCACATAAGCCACGAGAGAGCTTGGTTTTCCCTCTTAATATATACTACAACATCTCATAATTTGCATGTATGCTTATCTCTCTAAAACCTCTTCATTCTCACACTAAACTTAAGAAGTTCATATAATACATTGAGTTCATACATTCTAATAAGTTTACTAGAATAGTAAGAGAGTTATTAGAATTACTTAAGGGAGACTATATTATACTAGTGTAGTATTTTATATAGTGATAAATGGTTGTCTTGGGTGCTACTAATAGGAGTGTTCTTATACTAAAAACTTGGAATTCATCCTCATCTTACTAGCTCAAGATAAATATTTGAAAGGAGTTCAAATATTGTGCCCATTTCCATATAATCAATGTAAGGAAATTGTTTCTTCTAATACTTTTGTTATGCATGCATAAGGTCTAAATGGTTTAAGAGTAAACTATTAGTAATATGATATTAGAAATGTCTAATATCGAGTTTAAGAAACTTAAATTATGGTGTATGTAAATCTTGTCTTCTAGGCAAGATGACTTGTGCTCCTTTTACAGGAAAAGGGACACGAGCAAGTGAAGTATTAGGGCTTATACATACGGATGTATGCGGTCCATTGACTATCCAAGCTAGAGGTGGTTATCACTACTTCATTACTTTTACCGACGACATGAGTAGATATGGATATGTCTACTTGATGAGGTATAAAAGTGATGCTTTTGAAAAATTCAAAGAATTTCAAAATGAAGTAGAAAACCAATTGAATAAAAAGATTAAAGCCCTACGATCCCATGGTGGTGAATACTTGAACAATGAATTTGATTCACACCTAAAAGATTGTGGTATAGTATCACAATGGACTCCTCCTGGGACACCTCAATTAAATGGTGTGTCGGAAAGGAGAAATCAAACTTTATTAGATATGGTTCGATCTATAATGAGTCTGACAGAGCTTGCTGATTATTTTAGGGGTTTTGCTATCTTATCTGCAATATTCTCACTAAATCGAAGCCCGACTAAAGCGGCAAACAAGACGCTATATGAGATATGGACACGGAAAGTCCCTTATTTGTCGTTTATGAGAATTTGGGGATGCGAGATGTTTGTTAAGAATAAGTCTGACGATAAACTCGAACCCAAATCTGACAAATGTCTATTTGTAGGATATCCAAAGGAAATACGTGCTTATTTCTTCTACAATAAACACGAGGACAAAGTGTTTGTGTCTCATGATGCAGTCTTTTTAGAAAATGATTTTATTTCTAAAAGATAGAGTCGGAGAAAATTTGAACATGATGAAGTCCAAGAGCCACAAACCGAAAAGGACGACAAGGAAAACGTTTCCTCTTCGTCTGACACGGTCATTATTCCTTAGGAACCTAGGAGGTCAAGCAGAATTAGTCATCAACCTGATAGATACCTTGGTATTATAGAGGAAGGTGATGACTATAATTTGTTACTTTTTGAAAGTAACAAACCTACTACCTACAAAGCAGCCATTTCTAGTCCCGACTCAAAGCTATGGCTAGAAGCCATGCAATCTGAAATGGATTCTATGTACGACAATCAAGTATGAGACTTGGTTGATTTACCTAAGGAGGTAAGACCTCTTCAGTGTAAGTGGATCTATAAGATCAAAAGTGGCATAGATAAACATAATGATGTTTACAAAGCTAGATTGGTGGCGAAAGGTTTCACCCAAGTTCATGGTCTTCACTATGACGAAACCTTCGCCCCTGTCGCCATGCTTCGATCCATAAGGATTATCTTAGCGGTTGCCGCATTTCATAATTATGAGATTTGGCAAATGGATGTCAAAACCGCCTTCTTGAATGGGATTCTAGAAGAGGAAGTCTACATGACACAACCTTAAGGTTTTGTGGGTCCATCAAACCCTAAGAAGGTATACAAATTTAAGAGATCCATCTATGGTCTTAAACAAACATCCAACAGTTGCAATCATCGTTTCGATCATGTAATTAAATAAAATGGTTTCACTCGAAGTGTCGAGGGACCATGTTTATACATGAAGTTTAGTCGGAGTAAAGTAACTTTTCTAGTCTTGTATGTAGATGACATACTACTCATTGGGAATGATATTCCAATGCTCACTTTTGTGAAGGAGTGGCTAGGGATTCATTTCCAAATGAAAGACTTAGGAGAGGCCCAGCGCATCTTAGGTATCCGGATCTATACGGATAGATCTAAAAGGATACTAGCATTAAGTCAAGAAACTTATATTGATAAAATATTGATAAAATTCTTGATCGGTTCATCATGAAAGACTCTAAGAGAGGCTTTCTTCCTATGGGAAGTGGGATCAGTTTGAGCAAGTCAGAGTGCCCTACCAAACCCGAGGAGATTGAACGCATGAAATTGATCCCTTTCGCATCTGCTGCTGGATCATCATGTATGCTATGATGTGCACCCGTTCTGATGTTGCATATGCTTTGAGCATGAGAAGTCGTTACCAAGCAAATCTAGGTGAGAGTCACTGGATAGCCGTAAAGAACATCCTTAAGTACTTGAGAAGGACCAAGGATTCGTTCTTAGTGTTTGGAGGCGAGACTGAGTTACGTGTAAAAGGTTACATAGATGTCAGTTTCCAAACATATAGGGATGATATGAAATCCCAATCCGGCTATGTTTATATGATAAATGGAGGAGTTGTTTGCTGGAAGAGTTTCAAGCAAAGCGTTACAGCGGAGTCTACAACAGAAGCAGAGTACCTTGCAGCGTCTGAAGCTGCAAAGGAAGCTGTGTGGATTCGGCAATTTTTGGAAGGACTAACAGTAGTCCCTACTGCCAAAGATCCTATCACGATTTATTGTGATGACAGTGGGGATATTTTTCAAGCAAAAGAGCCCAAGTTTTGTAGCAAGTCTAGACATGTACTTAGGAAATATCATGTAATTAGAGATTACATGGACAGAAAGGAAATTGACATTTGTAAGGTTGGGACAGATGACAACATTGCTGATCCTTTAACCAAGCCTTTATCAAAGGCTAAGCATGATGGTCATGTCGTTACAATGGGATTAAAACGTGTACCAGAATTCCTTTAGATTATGTAATATGTAATAATTGAATGTTGTATTAATTATTTCATATATGATAATTGCATTCATTGTTCGAGTTTTATTATAAACTCTTTTATTTAGTTTGACTAAATTTAATACTTTGTTTATCCGAATAGATTGTAAGACAATGTTGGACCCTATTCAAGTTAATTGGACGAACTTAGTATTTTGTTCTTAGTCACTCAATGAGGTGACGTCTCGAAGTGACTAGATTGTAAGTCGATCGATGGTTGTTTCAGCACCATGGGGTCATGGAGATGACTGGTCGTTTACATAGACAGACTGTATGACACTCTGTCGGACAGTAACCTTTGTAGAGACCCTTAAATCAATTATTTGATCCCTGGTCGTAGCAGGGAATTCTATCTTATTCCTATGTGTCGATTCTTTTGACTGGCGACCGTCTATCTGAGTCGGTGCAGTTTCCGATTGGTTTTGGTTGATGTTCTAGGTCGTGCCGTAAGAGGAGGCCGATGGACATATTTTGGATCATGGTGATCTGCATCATACAGAGTAGATGAATCAACATGAATTGTCCACCCACGTTGGGTACAAACATCTTTAGGCCACTCGAGGAGTAGTTACTGTAAATGCGTGGCCACGCTCGGAAAGAGATCTATCGTAGATTTTCCGGTCAGACAGTTACTCTCCCTATCGAGAAAACCACTGTAGATATAATCAATTGCAAGTGCGACCTGAAAGACACCTTGTGTTGAGTGGGAGATGTGATAAAGAGACAAGAGAATTGGTGACGCACACTTGTGTGAGACAAGTGGGATATTGTTGGAGTAGGTGTCCTCCACAATAGTGCGGCACATAATAAATCTTATTAAGGAATATAATTGGGATATTTATTGACTATATATATATGATTAGTCAGTTGATTAACGTAAATCAATAACGGTTGGCTGACTAGAGTTTGACGTTATTGTCGTATGACGGCGGTGATCAACTGATCCCTTTCGGTCACACGTATAGGATGAAACCCAAATAGTAACTAATTAATTGTATATGATACAGTTGATTAGTCCATTACATATATTTGATATATATATACGAGAGTTAATAGTTAGAAATTGAGTTAGGAACTCAAATTCGATTAAACTTATTTTTCAATTATGCGATAATTGACTAATAAATTTATATTTTATTTTAGTATGATTAAATAAGATCTAGTTTAGTAATTAATCGTTAATTTACTAAATTAGTTGAGGTTTTACATATATTTTGAGGTAGAGCTAATTAGTTGATTATATTTACAAGGAGTTGTAAAATAAATTAACTAAGCATTGTGGGACCCATTATATATATATAATGGTAAAATATCACTTAAAATGTTAAGTACATATTATTTATTTATTTGTGTCATATAATTGTTATATGATCAAATTAACACTTAATTATACAAGATAATTAAGCATATGATTAATAAGTATTTGTGGGACAAATATCAAAAATCAAAATGGACCATATAAGGCCACTAGGGGCCGGTCAAGTAGTAGTGGGAAGTGATGATGGTGGCTCTTGTTCATGCTCACAAGTTACATGTGATTATGACATGAATAGTAAACCTAAAATCATTTCACTCAACACTACACTCTACCACTTTGCATATGAATTAAAATAAGCAAAATTAGTCCCTTGTGAGGGCCAAGAGGACCGGCCATATTTCCTATGAAAGGGCAATATGGTGGTTCATTTTGTGTTGTTCATTCTTGCTTATTTTGCTTTATCTCACTAAAATCCTCTCATCTTTCTAAAACTCTCATATACTAATATTCACCAAGTATTACTATAGTAGTAGTATATTTTAATATTTGTTTAACTTTTCTTATTATCTAGTTAATAATAAGTTAAGTTTATTTGGGTTAGTGTTGGGTGCAATTTAAAGGAGATCTTCTAGTTTGGAGATTTTTGGAGGATCATCTATATAAGAGCTCAAGAACAACAAGAAGGAGTTCTTGTTGTGCCCATATCATTTCCATATCAATGTGAGGAAATTTCTTCTTTTGTATAAATATCTTTATATTTGCATGCATGTTACATAGATCATTAAATACTAAATAACAAGTTACATACATATCATATACTAATGAATTTGGTTGCTTAAAACAGTTGCATGGCATATAATACAAGATTCAATAGATTAAATACAAAGACGATGAGTTAATGAGAAACAAACGAACATTTACGATAAATAATAATAAACGATGGATATGATAAATAAAGACCGAAATTAAAAAAGGAAAGGAGGTGTGTTTGCACCCTCAACTTACATATATCGTTGACCGCTTGTCTTGAGTCGTAATCGATGGTAAGTAATAACCGAGGGGCTGTCGTCGACGAAACTGCTATGAAACTCGTTTTTTGTAAATGGCAGACTTACGCAACGTTTTTCAAACGCCTATAGAATCTTCGTTACTTGACTTTTTCTGATCCGAAAGATGTTTTGAAAACTATAATCGGAGTAGTTATCAAAACGGGTATCACTCGTCTCAAAAGATGATTGGATTAGGGAGAAAAACAGGTTTGAACGGACGGCTATAATTTGAAAATAGAGCGGAGGCTGCTCTGTTTTAGATTACGGTTTTATGTTGTTTCGTTAGGGTTTTGCTTTAGGTTTACGTGTGTTTCTTTTGTGTAGATTGTGTATGAGTGCTCAAGCTGTTTAATGAAGGTGGTGGTGGGTTTATATAGAGAGTTTAGAGGTGTTTGCCTAGGGTTTGAGTGTGAGGAAGAGTGTTTGTGTGTGGACTTTTTGTGCAGCCTAATTCGGTTAGGTTAGGGTTTGTGAGGGGGTTTTCATGATGGGTAAGGTAGGTAGTATGGGTAGGTAGGTGTGTAGTCGGGTTTGGGTTGATGGGTAGTCGATTTGGATAGGTTTTGGGCTGGGTTTGTGGGTGTAGCTTGAACCGTGGGTAAGGGGAACGGTGGCTGTTTTGGGAGCTCAAAAATGGGCTTGTCTTGGCTCGAAAATGGGGCTCAAAAGGTTATATAGTGAGGTTTGATGAGTGGTCTAGGAGAAGTGGATATTGGGTCGAATTCGGATTGAAAATCGGGCTCAAATCGCTTTCAAAATGATCTTAAAGAGACCGTCGCAAACTAGCGTTTTAAACATCGTTTTAAAGCCAAAATGAGACGATAACATTCAAGTAAATCAAAATGGACTTTTTCAACTCGGGTAAAAATAAATGCTTATTTCATTTTGAATAAAATAAAGAAAGACTCAATTTCTAAAACGGGTTAAAAATAAAATTTTTTGAATTAGAAATTCATTTTGAATTTCATTTAAAATATGAATTGTCGACGACGCTTGGTTTACATCGTAAATCGAACCCAAATAATGACAAGGTCATATATGAAATATATGTAGTCCTATCATCATCGGGTGTTTGGCGGGATTTCTATAAATGCCTGTATCGACGGATACGGGTATCTACAGAGCCCCCACTTTGACTGAGGCTTGGACAAGGCAAAAGTCAAAGTATACCCCAAGTCCACTGACCTGAGGATTCCGTGGGTCGTTTAGAGTCCATTAGACTTGCGTATGTAAGCTCGCCAGCCATAAGACAAGGAGACATACCTGAAGCATGGTTCTGGACGCCTTATTCATTATTGCGATTCTGATCATCGACTCACAACATCGTTGTTTTCATCATAAGGGGGGTTGAGCCTTATCCTTAGGCGCCTACGTATCCGTTTCTGACGGAATCAAACCCGTATCGTAGTTCGAGCTCATTGGCATGTTGCTTTCTGCTGCTCCGACCCCAATTGATATCTTGTTATTCCATGGAATAAAGACAAGACTTGCATTCTACCTGAATGAATGTTATTAATTCCGGTGTCCCATCGAGGGAAAGATTCATCGAATCAATGCTCGTTCGAGCTAGAATTCTGTTGTAAACTTCTTTGTTGGGTGAATATCATCCTGTCTATTTCATAGTGAGCTCTGGACCCGACGGCGACAGAGCCCCCAGTTGGAGCATATTCTGCAAGTTTGATCACAATTCATATGGCACATAATTCACGTAACAATATTTTGAGATTTGAAAGTTGAAAAGGGCATCGACTGAGATTGGGTTTGAAAGTGGATCATCGATCCGCATTGATTTGAAATGGGTCATCGACCAAGCGTAAGTATTTGAAACTTGTCAACGTTGACGATGGTGAAAATGTTGTTGAAAATTTTGGAATGTTGAAATTTTTTGGAATTTTGGCAAAACTGGAATGGGTGGACACGTTTATGCATTTTCTAATGCGACCCGACCCATATTCAACGTGGGCGTAGCCCGCTACCTTCAAACAAAAACAAAATAAAATCCGTAAGTATTTACGAGACTTTAATTCGAAACTTCATTCGCTGAGGAAAGAAATTGCAAAATTGGCATTTTGCACGTGACCCGAGATGGGTGACGGTTTCACACAGCCGAAATTCTTCTGTTGAAAAGGAAATTGTAAATTTCCTTCATGTTTTCTATTTTCCTATTCCTTATAAGGTACGATTTCCACATCAAAGTAGGGTTTCCAAAACCTGAAAATAGGAAAGGATCTTCTTCATGCTTCCTATGTAAAGAGGGATTGTCAATGAGGAAAAGTCATAACTTGCAAAAACTTTTCTCAAGAAGAACAAATCATCCTTCTGAGCCTAGCTTCAAGCATGAATTCCTTGTTTGGAATAATGAAGGGATGGGCTAGCGATTTCAAAGGGATAGTTATCCAAGCTTTGAGTGATGAAGGGATTCACCAAATAGACCCCCTACGGCGGGTTATGGTTCAATCTATTTTTCTAGATGAATGCTTGAGAATGTGGGATCCTATTCATCATGTTTTTGCCTTTCCAGAGGGGGAAATTTGTTTCCTTCCTGAAGAATTCACTGTCTTGGGAAGATGGAAGATCACTTAGGAGCCTGCAATTCCTGACTTCGTTCCTGATTGGGGTAGGAAGTACCGCGATTATCTAGGGTTATCCCACGAGGAGTCCCATGTCATAGTTGAGGGAGGACGAGTGAATCTACTTGCCCTAGTGCATCGATTTCAACGTTCTTATGAGCCAGACACTCCGACCGTGTACCGACGACGTGCATATGGTCTTCTTCTGCACTTGTATTGTTTTGAGGGTTTACTGGAGATTCCGTCTTATCGAGGCTAGGCGAGACTCATTCGAATTGTAGAACAAATGGAAAATCACGCTAATCCTTCTTCGATTATCTTAGCGGAAAGTATTATGGGGTTGGATGCTCGAAAGGCCGACCCATATATTCCTTTTGCGGGGTCATCCCGGTTTCTACATGTATGTGCTCTCTCATCATTGCTGTCTACTTTCGTTGATAGGGTACAGAAACAACCCAGCGTGGCCGACTCGATCGAATCTGATGATCCTCGATCGAGTACGCAGAAACTCAATCGAGTATTACAAAAACTCGATCGAGTGTCCTTAAGACGGACCGTAATTGGCTACGGCATTGTAATTAATCTCTTTTTCTAAGAAGTACTCGATCTAGTATGGTGAAACTCGATCGAGCGTCTGTAAGACCAGCTTCCTCTTCTCTTTTTTTTTTTTACCTCCGCCTTCATTCTTTCAAGCGGGTTTTATCATTTTTTACCACTTATTCTTTTCAGGAGGTTTATTCGTTTTTCGCCACCGCTTTCTTTCTTTTCAGCGGGCTTAATTTTTTTTTTCACAGGTCTGGCTTACAGAAAGACTCAGGTTCATTGCCCCACCCTTTAACCCTGAGAAATACCGCGTCGGGCAGCTCACTAATTGTCAAAGATGCTATGTCTCCGCCCAGAAATCATCATATTGGCGGGAAGTGTTGACTACGGGAGTAGTTTCCCATGTCCGTTGGCCTTTACCGTGGCTTCACCTGGATTCGTTTACTGGGCTTTTGACACTGATCGTGCCAGATCTATCACCCTGTTGGGTTTGGACTATTCTGTTCACATCTACCGAGATCGGATAATTCGACAGTTCGGGCGCGGGCAAGTGGTTCCTATTAGGGAGGCTGCACGAGAGCTCCGGCTATTATTTCCTTTTCACGATGTCGTTCATGGCTCCATGCTTGGCATTGCAGGACCATATGCTGTGTACCCAAGCCTCGTGAATCCACATGGGTTTCCCCTTCAAACCGTAAATGGACTACTGAATCAGACTCTGCTACTAGGAGGAGGTTGCAGCAAGATGACGTTACCGATCGAGAACATCATGACAGAGGTTTAGAAAATCGAGCATACTTCACTGGATTAACTCCAAGTTCTGAGACTGAGCCTAAGGCTGACGCGAATCCTAAGGCTAAATCTAAAGCTTCTAACGTGTGGGAACGACTGGGCTCCATGAGTGGTGGTGGCCCGACACTTGTAGAAAGGCTTGGCCCTCGGCCGAGCGTGATAGACAGACTGGTCCCGTGGAAAGATAGTGTGGTCCCCCCAAAGAAACAGGCGAGGATGATGATGGGTGAGACATCGTCTCGAAGTGATGGGACACGTGACCCAGCTAAGGATAGGCAGTAGTTCAGGCTATATTATCTATTATTACTACTCTGTTTTTATTTCTTTTCCTTTAGTTTGTGTGTAATGGGCATCGCCCGGGATTTATTTGAAATAAAATAATTATTATTTATTACAAATCTCCAGTTTCTGCATCAAAATTTTCATTTTTGTTACAATGTGTTGGTTGTACTCTTGTCAAGAGTTGCCTACGTATCTGCTTTTCAACAGAATCAAACCATGACCGTAGTTCTTACAAATATTTCATGCATTGGCAACAAATGCCAAACTCAAAACTTATTCTAAGTACAATGCAATTAAAAATTTATTTCATGACATTTGAGAATGAGGTCCCTAATGATAATATTTCTTCGACTAGTCCAAATTCGTTGGGTTGGAGAAATCATTCCAATCCATATCAGTAAGTCGGACTGCGCCTCTTGTTAGGATTTTCTTCACCAAATACGGGCATGCCAAGTTTGGTTTGAACTTTCCCCTCCGGTCTACCAGGAGTAGTGCTTGGACAGATTTCGACACGAGATCGCCTTCTTTGATCCCTCGAGGTTTCACCTTTTTATTAAACGATCGCTCTATCCTTTTCTGATAGAGTTGAACTTGATATATTGCATCAAGACGTCGTTCATCGAGCATTACTAAAGAATAATATATGGCTTGAACCGAGTCGGTTTCAGAGACATGGCTCTCAAGTAGTATTCTCAAATATGGCACTTCTAAGTCAACTGGTTGGACTGCCTCCATCCCATACGTTAAACAATACGGTGTTACACCCGTTGCAGTTCAGATTGAAGTTCTATAACCCATAATGCGAAAGGTATCTTATCCGGCCACTCACGGTAATTCTCAGTTATCCTTTTGAGAATAACTGTGACTGTTTTTTTTGGCAGCTTCTACCGCACCATTAGTCTGAGGTCGGTAAGGTGATGACTTGTGTCGTTTTATTTTGTATTTTTCAAACAATTCGGCGGTTTCTGCCTAGAAGTGGATTCCGTGATCACTGATCATTTCATGTGGTACCCCATATCTACAAATGATGTCGTTTTAAATGAATTTGGCTACTTGCTTCGCACTTAGCACTTTGTAGGACTTGGCCTCTACCACTTCGTGAAGTAGTCAATCGCAACTAAGATGAAGCAATGCCCACTTATTCCAGAAGGATTTACTTTTCGAATGATGTCGATTCCCCAAGTTGAGAAAGGCCAGGGTGACGTCATGGTGTAAAGAAGGGAAGGTGGCATGTGCTACACATTTGCGAATATCTGGCAATTTTGGCAATGTCGGACATATTTTTGACAATCTTTTTCCATCGTCGTCCAATAATAACCGAGTCTCATGATTTTCAGAACTAGCATGCCCATCATGGACGTTTTCCATAGCTTTTTCGGCTTTTGTCTTGTCGATAAACAACAATAAGACACCTTGTGCAGTCTTCTTGTATAATTGCTCGTCGTTAGTCTTAAAGAATTGAGCTGACAACATTCGTAGTGCGCATTTTCCGCGCGTATCAAGGTATGCGGTGTGACACCCTGCGATTTTGCAGTAAAGTAAACACATAGATTTGAAGCGGAAAACACGAGATTTTGAAAACTTTAAAAGCAAACCGCGAATGTCACTATAATATAAAACCCAAACATAATTTAATAAATCGTTTATACAAATGTATCTTAAATGAATACAAGGGGCATCGATCCCTTGATAAAACATAGTTAATACACTAAACTAATATAAACTACACGCTAAGGGTGAATCGCTGTATGAACAACGCTCGCTAGCTCACTCGCTACAACCCATGCAAACACCAACCTGCAATCTGTTCATTCATTAAAAATGAATGCCATAGTCAGTGGGGAATAACTCAGGGTTCTCCCAGCCATATCACAACAAAACGCACATAAACAAGCATATAATCATGTGTCATCATGCAAATATATATATATCATGCCGGATGTGAGAATAATATTATGATAATAACAATATACTAGTAAAAAAACCATCATCCATCATCATCATGCAATACAAGACTCGGGGAAGACTCCCCTTGGCAACCATATGGAACACTAAGGGCTTGCATCTCACCATTAGCGACATATGCTTGAGAAAGTTTGGGACTTGACATACAAACCAATCATAGGCATCCAAATAATCAAGTATACAATCCATCATATGATCAAACATAAGCATACACACTCTCACAGTAAATGACACGCACTATCATCATGTACAATAGCAAGACAAGTCAATGGAAGTCCACGGGATAAGACGTTTCTCTGAACCGTATACGATAATACGTTTTGTATACTCATGAATTAGACAAACATGTCCACGGGGTAAGACTGTGATAACCCTCGCGATAGCGGAAATAAAACATAACAAGCATGCAATTTATATAGCGGAAAATACGATATTTTTGAAACTTTTTACATGCCAAAATAAGAGTACGAGGAATGTCAAATAAATAAAAACGAAAGTATAAAATACTACAAAGAGACGTAGTCTCTCAAAACGTAGTCAAGCATAAAAGTTGTTTAGTAAACTAGCTGAGAACGTCTATGGGTAAATCGTCAAGTTCAACGCTCGCTAGCTCACACCCGAACCGAAAATCAAGCAAAGATCCAGCCAAGCAACCTATTCATTCATGAAACATGAACGCCACAGTCAGTGGGGTGTAACTCCGGGTTCTCCCAGCCATATCACAAATAACATACTTAAACGGTAATAGACAAGTAGAAGCATACATTAAAATATATATATATATATATATATATATATATATATATATATATATATATATATATATATATATATATGTGTGTGTGTGTGTGTGTGTGTGTGTGTGTGTGTGTGTGTGAATTACGAGAAGTACAATTAAGCATTGCAATATATTAAGATGAAGGCGCATGAAGTACAAATCTGTAAGCATCAGATTATAGAAAAATCGGGGAAAACACCCTTTGGCAACTATATACTCAGTAGGGCTTACATCTCACTGTTAGTGGCATATACTTGACAAGATAGAGACGCGACATATAAATCACGCCAAGTCATCCAATGATCACAAATAATCAACATATAAACATCCATCCAAACATACGAATATAGTAAAATAATCTCTCACGGTCAATGGAAGCCCACGGGATAAGACATTTCCCGGAACCGTACACGATAAGATGTTTAGTATACTCGTGACCTAGACAAACATGTTCACGGGATAAGACGATTCCCGGATTCATGTACGATAAGACGTTTCGTACACACAAGACTCTAATCCAACCGGTAGAAGGACGATAATAATACGGTCCTAGTCTAAACCTCGTCAGACTCTCGGGATAAGACATTTCCCGATTCGACATGTGGTATGACGTTCCACATCCAAGACTAGATCATACAAAGACGTCGAGTACCCCAAATTCGGCTACACCACACGAAAGAGGCGGAAAGAGATCTATAGTCAAAAGTCAAGCTAGTATGCTACATGCAATGACACCACCTCGAAAGGATACAACATTTGACGGTCGGGTCGATCAACGCATTGCGTTCACCTCCTAACAACGTCGACATAGCCCCATTAAACAAATGCACAACGGCATCACAGTTACACTTGACCGCTCAGACATTTAAGTCTAACGGTTATAAATTATGACCGGGAAATAGGATTTCATAGCACTCAACGATTAGTGCTCAAATCAAAATACATAAGATAGAACCGACTCAAGAGGATGCATATCAAAAACCGTCACAAAACATGTGATATAAGCGAATGCAATACCATATATTCTAAACATGAAAATTTAATACTATTACGTAAATTTATACGATAAACGAACCATGCAAGTTATTATAAATGAAAGTATAAGAAAAGAAGTAGAAGGCGAATTACAGGGTGTGCCAGCCAGTCAATGAGACTAGCTGCCGGCTACCTGGCTGGCGCTTCAGCCACAAATGAAAATCACCAAAAATACAGGATGTCCCTGCCGGTCAAGGGGACCGGCAACCGGCTACCCGGCTGGGACCACATGCCAACTTAAGAAAAGAAGAAAAGAAGGGAGGTGTCTCAGCCGGTCGGCTGACCGGCAGCCAGTCGGCCGGCCGAGACTTACATAATACCAAAACTATTTCGAAAGACCATTTTCATATCAGCACACTCCCAGCCGGTCAGCTGACCGGCGGCCGGTCGGTCGGCTGGGGCTACATTTGCACGAAAACATCATCCAACAACCCAATAATCATCATCCATCATCAACAATCATCAACAAACAACAACCAACATAAATCTTATAGCTACACATTCAATTCCAACACATTTACTAACATCAAACTATATATTAAATTCTTAGTTATCGTTACTTAACGTTGGGTAACATCAATTAGAGCATTTAAACACGGATTGATATCGAGTAACCCTTCACCGTTACCTTTTTGCGTCCTCAATCGTCTTCTAGTTCCTCCTCCACGAGGTAGTAATCTTTGTCGGGGTCTTGAAGGTCTCCACCTACAAAAAGCCAAGAAAAGATGAAAATAATTCACCTTTGAGAAAGACGGATAAATTGAAAATGAGAAAGACGGTAATTTTATTACCACAAAAGGTAAAGGATGATAGAAGGGAAAGATTATGATGAAAATTAACGGATTTGAGTATGTAATGAATGAGTAGTGAGGAGTTTGAGTTTGATCAAACATGGGGTTTAGGGTTTTGGTTACTTGGTGAGGAAGAAGATGAATGGAAAACGAATGAGGGAGTTAGGGTTTATAAGGTGAGTGAGTTGAGAAATATGGGGGAAAAAGCCCAAAAGTGGCTTAAGGCGTAACTCACACGGAAATTCAAGTAAAGTCTGAATACAAACTCGGATTTGCTAAATTAAACACGGGAAACTAAGTTCTAGACTAAATCTAAAATTACGCTAACTAGTATCCGTATAATATTTAAAAAATAAAATAGGGTACATTTGCGGGTGTTACAAAGACGTTCCCCTGAACCGTGTACGATATGACGTTTCGCACACACAAGACTATATTCCTCCCGATAGGACGACGATAATAATACGGTCCTAGTCTAAACCTGGCCGGACTCTCGCGATAAGACAATTCCCGATTCGACATGTGGTATGACGTTCCACATCCAAGACTCGATCAACACAAAGGACGTCAAGTACCCCAAATTCGGCTAAACCACACGAAAGAGGCGGAAAGAGATCTATAGTCAAAAGTCAAGCTAGTACGCTACATGCAATGACACCACCTTACAAGGATATAACATTTGACAGTCGGGTCGATCAACGCATTGCGCTCACCTCCTAACAACGTCATCATATCCTCACTAAACATGCATACAATCACCAAGGATACACCTCATCGCTCCGACATTCCAGTCTAACGAGGATAAGGTGTAGCCGGGAAATGAGAGTTCAAGCACTCAACGCGTAGTGCTCACATCAATACAAAAAGTAAAACCGACTCAAGAAGGGTCATACCAAAAACCGTCACAAAACATGTAATATAAGCATGTGAGATATCATATATTCTAAACATGAATATTGAATGTTATTACATAAGTTTAGAAGAAAAACAAACCATACAAATTATTATATGTGAGGAAATAGGGAAAAGAAAAGAGAAGGAGTTATTGGGGGTACCAGCCGGTCAGGTGGACCGGCTGCCGAGTACCCGGCTGGCACCACAACAACACCTAACAACAACAATAAATATATAAAGGGGATCCCCATCCGGTGGGTGTGACCGGCTGCCGGCTACCCGGCTGGGGTCACATGCCATATGAGAAAAATGAAGAAAATGGGAAAGGGGGAGTTCATGCCGATTGGCCAGCTACCGGGGGGCCGGCTGCCGGGTAGCCGCCTGGGACTCGCAGACTTAAATTAAAATCAACTAACTTACAGGTGTTCCCAGCCGTTTGGGTGGACCGGCGGCCGGTTGAACGGCTGGGACTCATGCAATACCAAAAATTCTCAAAATGACCAATTAACATCAGATGAGTTCCCAGCCGGTCAGCTGACCAGCGGCCGGTCGGCCGGCTGGGACAACAAACACGAAATTCAACCTCAACAACAATCAAAGCCAATTTCCATTGTTACCCATTCAATTCCAACAACATTAACAACAACAAACCATATTTAATGCATAATAATCATCACCAATCATTGGGTAATATCATTTAAGGCAAGCCACGGCACATTTAATACCCATCTTAAGTCCAAACATGATAAAATAAGCATAATTAACAACTTGAATGTAACTTAGCATAGGATTGGTGAAAGATAAGCATAGAAGATGAATTCACACATATGAAAGAATTACTAACACATTTCCTCATGAAATTAAGGCAAGATTGCATCTTTCCTTACTAAAACCACAATTAAAACATTAAAACACATATTGATATGGAGAAACCCATCACCGTTACCTCGATTAGCACTTCAAATCCTCGATTCCCAAGCTACCCATCAATCTACATGAATCCCTTGACCCAAAATTTTCAAAGCCCACCCTTTTTCCGATAAATAGTGTAGTAGTAGTCCAAACTGAAATTTCTGAAAATCGGTCTTATAGGAAGGTTAAAAGTTTCAAGATTTTATTGGCTAGAAAGAAAGAGAACGGTGAGAGGATTCTGAATCATTAAACGGAATCGAATTACGTTAAAAACCGAAGAAGTTATGCCCGTCTTATGTTTAGATCTAGAAAATGGGTTTTATAAAAAGTTGGAGGAAATGGATATTTCATGGTATGAAAATGAAGAGGAGGATGAGAAGAGAAGATTGATATAAAAATCGTTAAGTTTCGTTGAGAGACGGAGAAATGGCATCTGTCTTAAGATTATAAAGTGATGGAGTTTTAATGGAGTTTTGGTGTTTTAGAAAGATGAAGAAGAAGAGTATGTTTGCTGAAATTTGAGTAGGAAGGAGGAGGGATAATGAGTTTATTTTGAGAATGTCAGTAATAGAAGGCCCAAATTTCATGTCGGGTCGACTCACTTGTATTTTCGCGTAGAATCCGATTATGAACTCATAACGGACTGAAATGCGACGGTTTCTACCTAACTAAACTAAATTCTATTTAACGTTAATTTAAAGCCACAAAGTAATAAATTATCGACTTGATATATTTTAACTAATAAAAGTAAAAGACGAATTTATAAAATTTACGACTTTAGTAAATTATTCATTATTAAATCTCGGGTGTTACATGCGGGGTATTCTCCCGTGTCTTTTGATCGGACCTGTCGCAAGTCCTGGTCAAAGATAATTACCCAGACTAGGCTAATAACAAACTAATGTAATTAGGGAAGTAAGGGTCGTTCCTCAGGGAGATGGTGTTTCCTATAGAATGTGAAATGTCTCGCAATTGGGTCTTATCTAACGAGTATCTGGGTTTAGGGGTTTTGATTTCTAAACTAATGAAAAGCATAAATGAAAACAAAATAAAAGCAATTGAAAAATGAAAACAATAAAGCAAATGATGAATTAACAATGATGAAAAGGATCTAGGGTAGTAGGTTCACACATGTAGATTAACATATTGATGAAATTGGATTTAGAACATGCAAATAATTCATTGTGAGTTCGTAAGAATGATGTGTTCATTACAATCATAGATCAGATGGTCTAGCAGGCTTTTAGGCAATTTACTAGGTCTTAATCTATCATGTCATGCTTTGTCTATTCAATTCACGTATCTCTACTTTGGAAAAGAATTCCATTCTAGTCAATGATTTTGATCAGGAATCGTCAACTATCGTTATAGTCCAAACATGCATAGACACAATGTTTTAAAAGCACAATTTCTTTTGTCCAATTATCATCTTTTAATCAAATTACATGGCTACCCTACACCCTAGACAAACGACTACTCACTCATGGCGATGTTTAAATCTAAGATGATGTTAATAATAAAAACTAGGATAGACATGTTTATTTGGTTTTGACAATATTCTAAGACTCTTTATATGGCGATAATAACGACGCTATATTGATAATCTAATGAAATGAAATGACGATTATCACGATACTAAAATGAATCTAAGATAACATGGATGAAAAATAACAATCAAATAGAAAACATAAAGACATTAAACAAAAGATAAAATAGGAATACCTAGATGACGATAAACAACGAAAATGATGAAATATAAACAACCGTAACAGAAATTCCTTGCATAGAATAGTCGTTCCACGAATTACAATACTTGAACCAAATAAAGTAAATTACAAAGATGAAATTCTTATTGATCTAAGCTAAGGATTTGATGTAGAAAAGACATAAATAAACTAAGAAACTAAAGATGAAAAAGAAGAAAATGAGAGAAGAGAGGCTAGGTCTCCCTCCTCCTAATCTAGGGTTTTTGTAAAGAGAAGTGTAGAAGAGAATTGTGTGAAGTACATATTATTGTGGTGGCTGAGGCTCTCTTTATATAGCAGTAGGGTTTCGTGGGGAAGGGATCATGCATTCATCACATAAGACAAAAAAGAGGAAGTCGAAGCAAAAGCTCGGATCAGCAGAGATACCCGATCGGGTACACCACTTACCCGATCGGATAAGTTGCCATCTTGGTCAATTGACTTTCATTTCATCTCCCCTTGCTTATAACTTGACTTTCAATGTCTCCCTTGACCTCTTGAGTCGGGTTTTGTTGATAGGGTTTGATGTAAAACGATGATTTCTTCGCCTAACAGACCGATCTTCTGACAACTATGAAATTGTCTTTGTTTCTTTTTTCTTTTGAATCAGTGAACCTTCTTGAAATGCCTTTGACTTGGTCAAGCTTGCTTATTCAAATCGTCGGGTTCTAGGCAAATGCTCGGGAATATAGAAAAAGGGCGTAGAAACGTCACTTTCCCTACAAAACAGGTTAGAACATAGGAATTCGCCTAGAAGACGATATTAGCTCATAAAGTGGCTTAACAAAGCACAAATGACATACAAAACCGAGCTAAATTGGGTGTTAAAATCATACAAATATTCACTTATCATCTTTGAATTTGAGAATTGACGTATACTAGGGTTCAGTCTCACTTCCATTAGTATCGTCGATCGCATTAATGTAAGCTGGCGCGGATCTCCGCTCGACGCATAGGGGCATACTATTCATGTGATCAGGGATGTTGATCAATGCTGCCAATTTTGACAAGGCGTCAGCGAATTGATTTTCTTCTCTTGGGAGGTGAACATATTTTATGTCATCGAAAAGCTTTTCTAGCTCTTCTATCTTGGCTTGATAGGGGCATACTAACACGCTTGATATGGTGCCAGTTTTGACACGCTGGTAAGTGCAAAAACAATTATTAGACGTCTCCTATAACCAATCATAGCATCCAACCATACGCAAAATCCAAGATGAGAGTAAAATAAATCCATTCTCGCGAAAATAATAGCAGAAACTTCCATTATTAAGCTTCTTTAAAAGAATAAACTTATAATACAACATAAAAATTTGGAAATGTTCTCAAAGGATGAACTCAAGTTAACAAGACATAACACACACACATAGAGGCAACTCGAGCATCACAAATACATTCACGGTAACAAAGTCAACACACAACAAGCAATTAGAAATAAATCGTATTCTTAGTGTGCCAACCCTCGCGAATGCGGAAATATAAAACATACAAGCATGTGAATTATATAGCGGAAATAGGTAGTTTTAAAAACTTTTATACATGCAAGTTAAATAAAACGAGGAGTGTCAAAATATTACAAACTAAATGCGGAAATACAACAAAGAGACGGGGTCTCTTAAAATGTTAGCAAAGAACAAGTGTTTAACAAACTAGCTAAATTCGTCTAGAGGTGAACTTCCAGGGACAACGCCCGCTAGCTCACACCCGAACCCCAAAACATCATATCCAAAAAGGCATCCAAGCAAGCAACCTGTTCATTCATGAAAAACATGAACGCCACAGTCAGTAGGGAGTAACTCCGGGTTCTCCCAGCCATATCACATTAAACGTACATCAAAGGAGATACAAAGGTAGAGCATGCATACATATAGATATACATGTGAGAAACGATAAGGATAAATAGGAAATCCAATATATAATGATAAGATCATGTGGAAATCAAATCCGAAACCAACATGTTATTCAAGGACTCGGGAAAGACACTCTTAGGCAACCGAATACGCTCACTAGGGCTTGCATCTCACCGTTAGCGGTATAAGATTGATAAGATTGAGATTCGACATACAAACCAAGTCAAGTCATGCGATGATCACATTAAATCCAACATATTATCATCCATTCACGAACCAAGACATTGACGGTGTCCAATCATGCAATGACCATGAATAATATCATGAAATCACGCATTCAAGAGACGACACAAGACGACTCTCTCACGGTAAATGAAACGCACTAGCATCGTGTACATGGCAAGTATGATTAAAAGGCATCCACGGGATAAACCTTTCCCTGAACTCATACACGATCAACATTTCGTATATGTAGACTAATTTCCTCCTGGTAGAACGACGATATAAATACCCGGTCCTAGTCTAAATCTGGCCAGAATCCCGAAATCACATTTTCCGGTTCGACATGCGATAAACGTTTCGCATCCAAGACTCGGTCTCATAGACGCCGAGTACCCCAAATTCGGTAGATAATTCACGAAAGAGGCGGAAAAGAGTACAAGCCTCATAACAAGCGGTACGCTACATGCAAATAACACCACCTTGCAAGTACACAACATTTGACGGCCGGGTCGATCAACGCATAGCGTTCAACTACCAACAACGTCGTCGTATGCCCACTAACACAAGCATTTAAGCAGTAGGATACCTCTCCGTTCCGACATTCCAGCCTTACGAACGGAAAGGTAGCCAAGGAAATGAGAATACAAAGCACAAGACAAAATAGTGCTCAAACCGTATCATTTGTAAAACCGACTCAAAGTGGGACATATCGAAAACCGTCACGAAACATGTGATACAAGCGAATAAAATATCATATATCCAAAACATGAATATTATAAGTCACTACGTAAAATTATACGATAAACGGATCATGCGAACTATTATAAACTACGAGTTTTAGAAGTTAAAGGAAAAGATCACAGCCGTGTTCCAGGCCGGTCATTGGACCGGTGGCCGGTGGGCCGGCTCAGAACACAGGCAAAAACCAAAAATTATAGAAAACAGAGAAAAGTGGACCAGGCCGGTCGGTGGACCGGCGGCCGGTCGACCGGCTCAGAACTCCCCTATACAAAAATTCCCAAAATTTCAAGATTGTTACTGATGTGTTCCCAGCCGGTTGGCAGACCGGCGGCCGGTCGACTGGCAGGGAACACCAGTTCACCCGAGAGCCTCTTTCACTTAACCAATTCATTTCAATTCTCATATATACTTCAAATAATCATCAACAGTCAATATACATCATCAACATTCATCATCTAACAACATTTATTAATCATAACATGATTCCTAAGCTTCTAATCGTATTCTAAATACGATTTCTAGCATATAAAGCATGTAAAACACGTAAATGATATCGAGTAACCCTTCACCGTTACCTTTAAGCGTCTCTACTAATCGTCAAGCTCCTCTTCAATAAGGGAATAGTCTTTGTCGGGATCTTGGAGGTCACCACCTACAAATAGATCAAAAAAGATGAATAAAATTCATCTTGAGAAAGACGGAAAGATTGAAAAGCGAGAAAGACGATGATTTTAATATCAATACGGATAGAGGAAGGTAAGGGGAGAAGAATGAGACGAACTTACACGAATTCTATCAAAGAACGAAGGAGTTATGATGATTCAAAGTTCGAAATCAAAGAGGGAGGCAAAGTTTTCATCTTTTCTTAAGGAAGAAGTAAGTTGTGTTTGTGTATGAGTGAAAGTAGGTTAAGGAGTATGAGTTGTGTATAAGGAAAAGTCAACAAAAGTCAAACTCGCCTTAAGACGGGATTCTCATGGAATCTTGCAGAAATTCCAAATACGAACTCGAAAATTCTAAATTCGACTCGAAACATTAAATTCTAAATTAAAACTTAAATTTGCTGAAAAGATTTCGTAAAATATTTCTACTAGAAAAATAGGGTACATTACCGGGTGTTACAATCACCCCACCTTTTAAAAAGTTTCGCCCTCAAAACTTGAGGGAAAGAAAAAATACCTTACTCGAATAGACTCGGATATTTACTACGCATAGAAGCTTCGGTTTCCCAAGTCTCTTCTTCGACATTAGCACTCCTCCACAAGATTTTCACCAAAGGAACTACTTTACTTCTCAACTTTCTATCCTTACGATCTAGGATACGGATCGGCTTCTCTTCAAAGGATAAATTTGGTTCAACCAAGCTCGGGCAATTCAACCTTGAAGACATGCTTTGGATCACTGAACATACTTTCTCAATTGAGAAACATGGAATACATATGAACCTTAGCCAAATTCGGCGGCAAATTCAACTTATAAGCAACGGCACCAATCCTTTTCACAATATCAAAGGGTCCAATGTATTTCGGGCTCAATTTACCCTTAACACCAAACCGTTTAACACCCTTCATTGGAGATACCTTCAAGAATACTTTATCTCCCACTTCGAATTCTAAAGGCCTTCTTCGGATATCGGCATAAGACTTTTGACGGTCTTGAGCGGCTTTCATTCTATCACGAATGACCTTCACATTATTAATGGTTTCAACAAGAACATCGGGGCCTAAATCACGATTGTCACTCAATTGATTCCAACATATAGGACTCCTACATTTCCTTCCATAAAGAGCTTCATATGGAGCCATCTTGATCGATGCATGATAACTGTTGTTGTAAGAAAACTCCACCAACGGTAAGCTCTTTTCCCAACTAGACTGAAAGTCAAGAGCACAAGCCCTAAGCAAGTCTTCTAAAGTCTGAATAGTCCTCTCAGTCTGACCATCCGTAACGGCATGAAAAGCAGTACTCATCAACAACTTACTACCCATGGCCTCTTGCCAAGCTTTCCAAAATCTCGAACAGAATCTCGGATCTCGGTCGGATATAATCTCCATAGGAACACCATGATATCTCACAATTTCATCCACATAGGCTTTTGCTAAACGATCCAAATTCCAAGTTTCTTTGATCGGAATAAATCTAGCACACTTGGTCAATCGATCAACAACAACCCAAACAGTATCTTTTCCTCCAACGGTTCTCGGCAAAGCAATAACAAAATCCATAGAAATAGATTCCCACTTCCATACAGGAATATCCAACGGTTGTAGCAATCCACCGGGTCTCTTGTTCAATTTTCACTTTTTGGCAAGTCAACACTTCCAACATATGACACAACATCACCCGTCACATTCGGTCCACACCAAAAGTGTAGCTTCAAATCCTTGTACATTTTATCACCACCGGGGTGAATAGAATAAGGGGAAAGATGAGCTTCATCAAGAACTCGCTTCCTCAAATTAAGAGCATTAGGAACAAATAAACGACCATGGAAACGAAGAACACCTTCATTATCAAACTTGAAGTCTTTACCTTTACCTTCAAGAATCTTGGCTTGGATAGACTTGTAGGTAAGATCATCAACTTGGCTTTCACGGATTTCACGGAGAAACATAGGTTCGGCAATCATAGCACCAATATGAACAAATCCACGCTCTACAAACTCCAAACTCAACCTTCGAAACTCAGCACAAAGATCAAC